>VZRR01001065.1:90291-150503 GCA_013398015.1 Oreocharis arfaki | reverse complement strand
ACCCACCCACCCCCATACTGGGGACATTATCTCTGTTTTTTTGCATAGGTACTTATACAGTGGTAGCAGGAGAAAAATCACTCAAGCCCTTAAGCCTTTATCTATGCTAAAGCGTGTCAGAAATGTTCTCAGAGATGGCAACTCAATAACCTGTGCCTTTATATTATTGGCATTGTCCCTGGCAGGCTGCTGGTCATCCAGCACTCTCCCAAACAATTCCTTGGCACAGTTCAGGAGTCAGTGCTGCTTGGCACCAGTCTCCATAGGTGTGACCAGCCTATTCCAAAAAGGAAATGAGTTAATAGTGTGACTGTGGAAGGCTGCCATGCCTTGTTATTAAAGAACAACCCCATGTGAGAAGCAAATCAGGCCTTATATGTTTTATATTAATTAGCTTTATTTATTCTAATAAATTAATCAAGAACAACTCTTGCTATGCTGGTGATATTTGTTAAACCATGGCACAGTTAAAAGTCCCCCCCTCAAACCAAAACAAAAGAAAAAATCATTATACCTCCCGTGGGATGTATTGAGTGTCTTTGAATTCCTTACTCCGGATTCAAGTGACTCAGCAAAAATAGATTGGGTTCTTCAAGAGTAAATCCAAAATGTTAGAGATTAGCCTGGTGAAATATCCTTTTCTCAGAAAGGATAATAACAATGTTGTACTGCTGTATCAGCCTGAGGTTGACCAAATTCAGCTGTTGTCAACCGTAGCAAATCTCTTTCCCAAAGATCTTACAGCCTGAGATTATTAGAGAGCTTCAATGGGAGGGAGAAAACATTGCATATCTGTATTTATGCACACATACATACACACACACGTATGTATATATACTGTGCTATATACTATATTCACAATCTCAGCCCATTTCCTTTATTTCGTACACTATAGTTCTAGAGAGAATGACTGCAGGACAGAGTTCAAGATTATTACTATTTAATAATTTCATTAATTGGGTTTTTTGGTTGGATTTTGTTTGGTTTTGTTTTACTTGCTTGGGTTTTCTTCCTTCTCCACTCCCTCCTCGAGGTTTCAATTTCCTTATTGTCCCCCTTCACTTCCATATGGTGTTTTTTCTAGTTGGCAAGCACTATAATTGGATTTCTTGGATGCATCAACTGTAAAAAAGTTCAAAAATGAGATACATTTGCAGAGTTTTTCACCCTTCCAAGTGGTCTGAGGACTAAATGGAGGGGCTTCAGGGCTGAGAGCCTCAGCTCATAGAATCACAGAATGGTTTGGGTTGGGAGAGACATTTACAGACCATTTACTCAAACGCCCCTGCAGTAAGTAGGGACATCTTCAACTAAATCAGGTTCCTTGGAGCGCTGTCCAGCCTGACTTGGAATGTTTCCAGTGATGGGATATTGACCACCTTTCCGGGCAACCTGTTCCAGTGTATCACCACCCTCGTTGTTAAAACATTCTTCCTCATATCTAATTTAAATCAACCTTCTTTTCATTTAAAAACATTATCACTTGTCCAATTGTGATTTTTCTTGGACAACAGGAACAGTCTTGGCACTAAAAGACATTGAGAGAGTGTGCAACCTGTCCTGTCAGTAGGCTAGAAAAGACAAAATGATGCTGTCGGAAATAATATCACCGTAGTCCTGGTGACTGATCAGCCTAAGACTCTGTTACGGAGTCCAGCTCAGAGAACTGAGGTGCAGACCTGTCTCTGTTTTGGCAAAAACCAGGAGAAGCTATTGAGTGTGAGGGATTCTGATTTCTGATAAGGGGCTGCATGATCTTTGGATCCAATCTGGCAAACTTCTCACTCAACTTGTGTCCTTGTGGTCAGCCACACCTTCGGGTGTTCCATGCAGAGGTGAGACAGTGAGTACAGACACTCGGGCACAGCAGGACCACACGTTCATCCACCCCCGAATGCTTGGCCAGAACTCACGTTTAAGTGCCTCTTGCACCACACATGGTTTGGAGAGTCCTGACACGACTTTTGGAGTCAGGTGAGACTTGGCTGCAGGGAGGGTGCCTACTGCAGATGCTCCTGGGGATGAAGCAGAATTGCCAGCACTCGTAGGCATCAGTGAAGCCACCTGGCACTGTACTTGGATAACGCTGGAATTTAGCCCATTCTCCTTTGTCACTATGGTACCAGGGCAAAGACATACTTTTTGTTTCTTTCATTCCTCTTGTGGACATGCTCATTTAGATGTGCTCAGGCTTCCTCTGTGCTGTCAGAGCACAGGACATGGCTTGTTTGCTGCAGACCTGTTATTTACTCTGCCTATTTACATAACCGACAGGACTGGTAACAAACTGTGATTGCAGATACCCTGGAATAAACCTGGAGTCATTTTGATGCAGCAATTGTTACTTTTCTCCAGGAATTCAAGTCAGAAAGGGTCTCTATCTCCAAAGTGGGATCAAACAGAAGATAGAAGGCAGGGGACTCTTTTCTTGGTGAATTCCTTAGGATACTACAAAATCTCTTAGGGACAGGTCAGCCAATGGAGAGGGAAATTCCTGAGCAAAACCACAATTTTATATAAGAAAGATGGGGGAGGGGTGCTTAATGTAAAAAATGTCTCCAAATGACCCTCTGGATAAAGCAGCATCTTCGTGTCTAGAGTGATCTAACTTATACAATTTTGCAAAGGAATAACCTTGTAGCTCTCATTTTGATCTCAGTCTTAGATTGCTTTAGACATGAAACTTGATTGTTACAGTAATCCCCTGGTGTAAATTAAACCAGAACCAAGTCAGGTGCTTCAGAGCAACACCTGCAAAAGAAAGAGACTTTCAGCATCTCTTTCTGCCCTTCCTTTCCTTTCCCCCACATTAACAGCTGTGAGAGTGTTCACATTCCAGGCTCTTAGACTAAGAGACTCTCTACTTTAGGATCATGGATATGCATAGAAGTGCATGAAAATCGTGGTGATCTTTCCTATCCAAAGACAACAGTCGTTTTTTTGGGTTTTTTTATATTAACTCTGCCTTCTTCCTGACTATACCATATAACTGATCTTAAGGAATACGAAAAAGAAAAAAAGGGAGAATGCAGATAGTGTAGTATTACTATGTATATTAGTATATTAGTAGTATGTACTACTAATGTGTAGTACAAAATTCAGGCTGCTGGAAAATGCCCTGGTTAAAGTTACTGCTAACTGGGCATGGGATAGTTAAAGGATGTTAATTATAAAACAGTGGAGGCCAATGCTATCATTGTACCTGTAAGAAAAAGGTGGTGTAATATTTGTGCAGACATTCAGCGCAGCCCGCGCAGATCATTTTGAATTGTGGAGGACCTGATCCTTGCACTTCCACGCAGTACCCAAGAAGTGACAGCTGTCTGAACACCCCTGGGGCCTTATGCCCCAGGCCGTGCATCCAAATGCTGTCTACCCACAGCAAACTAGTGCTGCCAGGGAGGAAAATCGCAGTAGGGTCAGGTTGCATGTATTACGGACTGTGCTCTGGTCTCTGGCCTCTCTTCTCTGGGTATTTTCCACTATTGAGCTTGCTTGCATTTATAGTAAACAAATGGAAGTCCAAAGTAGTTTAGGAAATGTGCACTGGAGCTGGAATTGACCCAAGAGATTATGGGTTTGCTGCTTTGTTTGCCACACTAACTGAACATTATCCACTGTGATTTCTCTGTCAATACCCCAGACAGTTTTGGTAGTGAGTGGACTTTGTGTACACAGAGAAGTCAAGACAAATGCAATCAGAGAGGCTTATCTGACCTTCTCAGGCAGCTCTTTAATGGCAGAATTTAAGGACACTGGCAAGGTTTGTCTAGTTGCTGCTCCTGGCATTACCCAAAGGACATCAAAGTCCAGTCAGAGACCTGGCAAGTTCCCACAGTGTTAATGTTCTCCACCCTTTAGTACCACCTTCACCACCTTAGATAGATTAATGTAATCTTATTTATGGCTTGAATACATTGTTTCTGCAATTTTCCTTGTACTTTAGGTACCAAGTTAAGAGCAGGGATGGTTTTTCTCCTATGTTATCCACAGCTGATGTTGTGCAGCTTGGCAGGATTTGCTGCTGTATCGTCATGGACTGCAGCACATGAAGCAATGTTTGGAGTTCTGGTTCTCTTCGTTCTTGTTGATGATTTGCTTTGTGAATTTTGAACTTTATCTCTGTCTGCTCCTCTTTTTCTGTTCCCTCCTTCACTGGTCTTGTTTATTTAGATAAAAACACCTTGTGGCAGGGATGGCCTGTTGCTGTGGGAGAAAGGCTGCCTCTGCTGATATGAGCAACAAAGCCATACTTAACTTGCTTTTGGGGGCTAGATTTCACCCCACGTGTCTATATGGTGCTTAGTGAAATGAGTCACTGATCTTTTCTGGAGCCTTAATATTCTACTGAATTCACAGTAACAAAGGAGACAAAAGAAATACATGGGAAGGTAATTGCCTTTTGGCTTTACATTTTGTTGGATGCCTGTCCATTTCTTTCATGTTCTGGAACTGCCTTACCCTTCTGCTCAGCATTTACTCTTGATCCCTTTCCAAAGGCACTGATTTCAGCTTCTGATTGTGCCAGCATAAATGTGGAGATGAGTGAAGTCATTCCCAGGTTACACCTACCAAGCTGAGTCTGCATCTGGGAGCTGAATGTTATCCACAGGGTATCAGTTCAGGCTGATGGCAGAAAAGCTGCTGCCCTGTGACATCCAGTGCCTGGAGGAATCAGAGCTGCCTCTGCTGTGCAACACAGCTGTTCCCATCATGTACTATGTCCTGTGCCATGGGCATGCAATCAAGGCCCTCACTTTGGTGGGAACATGAATAGGGTAACTTTACCTTTCTGCTGCTCCCCTTGCCATGCATTCTCAAAAACTTACTGTTCTCATTATGAGAGGGATTCCTGGTTTTACAGGTCTAGTTCTCAAGAGTACCTCAGTGTATCTTCAGTCTTAGAGAGACTTCTTGGGTTTGATGAGCTCAGCTCCTGTAGGAACAAAGGTTTTATTGATCAAACTCAGATCTAACTGATGCTAGAAATAAAGTTGGCAGGCTTGGGTAGATCATGGTAGATCACAGTGACATTAATGGTGATGCATTTTGCAACCACTGGTGCTGAATCACAGATGTTCTCTCTCAGGCTCTCTCCGGAAGAGCCTTAGTTGAATTTGCAGGAATAAACACCCTGGAGAAGGAAAGTTCTCTGAATGCTGGCCTCAGGGTAGCTTTATAAATAAACTGTGCTATCTCTGAGATTCCTTGGAATAGAAAGTGTGGTGCCCAGTGTATTTCTGTTCTGACTGAGCTATGTTCCTCTAAATGCCCTTTTGCTGCAGTAGTTGACGCAAGATTCTTCTGCCAAATGTGTCTGTTCTCCAGAGCATCTCACAGGTTCATTTTTGTTGTTCTCAAGCTCCCATCATGCTGACTTGTACAGACAAACACCCTTGGCACTTGTTTCTAGTAAGAAAATACAAAAAACATGCTCACAAAGGAGAACAAGAAAGGGCAGAACTAGCTGGTGGAATCCTGGCTATTCCATTCCTCTTGTTTGTTCATCAGTTCTCAGATTAGTAACAGGAGTGACTTCAATCTCTGACGTGGCTTTTTTTTTTAAAACATTCTTCTGCCTGCTTCACCAGGCATTTCTAGTCATTCCTTTTCATTCATTGGGGCTTCCACCAAAAATACCTGTTTACAGCATTTGTGTGCCTTTCAAATAGTATTTTTAGCATATGTCTTTTTTACAAGTAAATATTTCAAGCTGACGTGCACTGTGTTTCACCCATGAGCCTATCTAAATTTTTGTGTCACTTCATTAGTCAATTGATGACACTTTGAAAATTCAGTTGAGTTGCTGTTTGGCTGGCATGCTAACTTGACATCAGACAGGTTTTCATGGAGCTGTTCCAAACTTTCCCAATGCTAAAATGATCATGTTTGATAGAATACTGACAACAGGTGTCCTGTTTTTGCCAGCAGTGGTCTCAGGCTGGCTGCCAACATATGCAGTGTTGCCAGCATACCACATGTCTTATGCTGGGCTATTTTAAAACTATTCTGTAAAAGAGCTGAGAGGCTTTTAAAATACCTATTAGCCTCTAATGGAAGCTGCACATGACAAGAATATGTGAAGCTGTAAAGTATGGTTGATATAGTCCTTGTTATGTGTTGCATGCTGTTCTTTTCTAGGGCAAAATATGAGTATTTCCACCCTTTTTAACATCAGTTGGTCAAGCCAGGTATTCCATCCAGTATTTTAACAGATGCTTCAGAGCATGGTGTAAAATCCCATTAAATAATTATATGGTATCATTACTAAGAGGCACTTTCCTCTGAATTCCTAGCAGTTAATGTTTGGCTGGCATCCTGGAGCCTGAAGGTAGACATCTCACATCCTACTTGGTATCACACTGAGTATTTTCTCATTGTCTGTATAACTGTTGAATCCTTCTCTCAAGACCTTCAAGGTGCTTCATTGTATCTCATAGTGCTTGCTTTGCTTTCATCCCGTGCTGTGCGTTGGGGGAATGTCTCACCAGTTGGATGGAGGGGATGCGTTCTGTGCAGGCACAAATAATCTCCACCATTTCAGATCTCCTGACTCGTGACTTTGCTTTGTGTCTTGTCCTCCCGTAACAAAAGAAGGAAGCTAAAAGTGGCCAGATGGAAACTGGCTCCTTCACACCTTTGGAGAAAAGGCCACCACTGTGAACATTCACAATACAGAGCTGACTGCAAAACCCTTCTCTAGATCTTGACTCAGTTTCAGAGAATCACATTGTCTAAGGGGAAACTATCCATTTGCATGAGCTGCTGCAGGAATAGCACTGAAAAAGCTGGAAAGCAGATACATCTTCTGGCAATGCCTTCTGTTTTCTAGTAAGGATATGAAGAGTTCAGTGACCCTTTCAGCAGTAAAACATTTCCACAGAAAACATTATCACTTGAATATATTGCAGACTTTTATCCCAACTAAGATATTTCAGCACAGCGAATGGGTCACAATCAAGATAGAAAACGGATTCTTGATAACAACAGGTGTATTTTACAAGTTTAAACTGTAATTGTTTTAATATGGGTTTCTAGAGCAGGTCTAATCGGCTGTCTTTGAACTGAGATTTTTCCCATGACACATGGTGCAACTTTCATCAAACTGTCACCTTTCCTGTCATCCCTAACTATCTTCTATAACTCACACCACAGAGATGCAGATGAAGAGATGTGTCCTTGGTGGCGGAGGAAGAGAAAGAGCTTCAAAGACCAGAATCTAGTACAAATTCAGTGAGACAAAATGTAACTTATTAACAAACCATCTTTGTTAGACTGATGTCCTTGCGTTGAGCTTGGAAGGTCTGAAGTACTGCCCTTCTAGTTCTGAGCTTGTATCAGCAGAGCAAAGTGGAGAATCAGTGTTTTAGAGTGGAGAACCTGAAAAATGCAGTGTTTCTATGTTTTAAAAGTAGTTTTTATAGGTCAGACTTTTGTTAGTACCATTAGGTTTTCTAACCTCATTTCAGCCAAGCATTTATTTTGCAAAGTGTAGTAATGCCAGAGGATTAGCCAAACTGGGGTTAGCATTGCAACCTACAGGCATTAACTTCTTCAGTGCCAAAGGCAGCAGCAGGAACAGGAGAAATGCCAGTGTGTGCCTGCTGTGAGCTCATGAGATGCAGTAGTATGTGCAGAACTCGGTGGTGGTTCATAAATGCCAGTGTGTTGCTTCACAGAGAACATTAAAGTTAAATCTGGAGAGAAATGTCTTTCTGCTTATTTAGGACTCTTAGCTAGTTGATTTATTTGTTACAGATCATTTTTTTCTATGCCCAGAATGGCTTCTCAGCATTTGAATAAATCTTGTAACGTATCTTAGCTTCAGAAATGAAAAAGGAAACTGTTTATTTCTCTCTACCCGGCCCCATTGGTTGTCCACAGAGGAGTCTTTTAAAGAAACTAGGCACATGCTTTAAGTTTTCAAGTAGCTCAAATAGTAATTGCACCATGGGTTATTGTTAAAATTACAGCGACAGAGGCTAATTAAAAAGAATGCTGTTGCCTTTTAGGAAGAAAAACAAGTTTAATTGGTAACATCCCACATGTGTTCTGCCAGAGTCTTCCTCTCATCTTTTCCTAACTGGTTTTGATTAATGTAATTTTAACTATAATTTCTCTGTGTAACTTGGCTTCTAAGATTCTTTCTGCCAAATTGCATTATTGTTCTCTGCTTGATGGAACTGTTTACAAGTGTCATTTTCAGAATACTGTTGTGGGAAGGTACTGTATTCGTGCTGCTACTTAGTGTTCTTTCTCACTAGCAAGCAGATAACCCCAAATTTAAGAAATGTAAAGAGGAAAAAGAAAAGCCTCTTTTCTGTGCATGCTGAAGTGTTTACACTGTATTTGAGGCAACGAGTTACAGAGCAACTGTAGGCACTCTACGTTTACTTTGACATAACGCATAGATCATCAGTTTAAAGCAAAACTTGTAACTAAGCAAGGTGGATGCAGACCCAGGTTAAGAGTTTACCTCCATTTTTCAACTGCCTTCCATTCACTGCCTTTGTTCTCATCCTGCAAACCACACTGATCTGTTCCAGGAGCCAAGTTCCTCTGGTCCATCCTTCTCTCTGTCACCTATTTCCTGGGGGTTATCTGAGATGTGGCTATCTACTGCCTGGAAAAACAGTCTGTCTTAAAGCAGGTTTTTGCAGTGCAGAGTATAGGTATGAAAATATGATGGTAGCTGATACTATTTCTAGGGAGACAAGGAAACAAAAGACCAGTAATACTTTGCTGTATTATGTTTTGATTTCTAGAATTAGAAAGGTCTTACCTGTGCCCTAGAAACTGCAGTTCTCTCACTTATAATTGGTGGACTGTGGTTAAAATACAGTTTTCATTTAGTTGTAATCCACCATAACTTCACCTTCAGTTTGACTAACTTGCTTTTGGGGAAACAAATGACTTTGGTTCAGTGATTCCATGTGTTGTAGATGTGGTCTCCTTACATAAGGTGAGGAACATCCAAATGTGCAATCCCCCAGCAGCTTGTGGGTGATGTCTGTGGTAATGGTATACAACTTGCAGGAGCTTTGGAAGAAATCAAGTTTTTCTCTTTCTTTGACTTTCAAAACTCCCATCAAAGTTTAGGTGGGACATAGATGGAGATCTGGGCTCTGCTAAGCTGGAACTTGGGTCTTTCAGCTCTGCGGGCTAGTCCACCAAACAGATAGGTCAGCATGAGACTGGCTTTCCAGGTGTTCAATGGATAGAGGATACAACTTCTTGGCACATCAGCTGGGCAGTTCTCAACTCAATAAGGCCTTTCCCTGTGTCTTGGCCATGCTGGTGACCTTCTATGCAGTTTCTGCCACATGATATCCTGATAAATTCAATGGGATTTAGTGTATAGCAAGTTTCTGATAGGCCTGGACTGTATGAGAGGATTTAGGAGAGAAGCTAAAGCAGCTGATGGAGGTGATGTGTTTACTAACAGAGAAACCGTGCTGTGCAGGGGAGGTCAGTCAGACAAAAATAGTGCCCAGATGAGTTTGATTGCTAGATGCTGAGGGAGCTCCAGGAGGTCTTTAGGCAGTGTGGTTCTTTCCGAAGCTACCGCAGGGGCTGGAGCATCAGTGTGCTGTGGTTTTTCTCCACAGCTGGTTACGTTTTGGAGAAGGTCCAGATAGGGCCAAAGGTTGCTCTTGTGCCTGTCTTTTTAGCCATGCCATTAGCTTAGAAGAGTTTCCTGGGGAATTTTCTTGTTCTTGAGCGACCAGCAGGAGCTGGGCTCCAAGACTCCCAATGTTGGTCCTGAAATCTATTGGATGAAGTGTGAGTGTCTCTGCATGTCCCGAGGCAACCAACTCTGTGTTGAAGCCTTCCTGGGCAGAGGGAAGGTCTGTGTTCCTGCAGCCAAAGCCATCAGAGCTCCAAATGAGTCCCTTGCATAACCAACAGATAGGTGCAGAGCAGAGCTTGATTCAGCCTCTGAAAAGAAGTAATAAACCTAAAAAAAGATTTAAAAATCCTCAAAGTCCCAACCATTTCAACAGCTGCTTTTCCTGGTAGAGTCATTCCTTTACCTCAGCCTAACTCTCTTACCAACGGAGATTAACCTTCCGTGGATAGTGCACACATCTCTGTCTTACTTCTGTGGGCAGCCAGTGAGATAACCTTAGTCCTTTCTTAATCTGAGTTCACAACTGAACTGAGCCCAGATATCCAAACTCTACTGAACCCCAGGGATGAGGAAAAAAGGAATAACAAATGCAGGTTTTTCTGTCTTACGGATACTACTAAAGATTACTGTAAACATAATTTTGCCTTCACATATGGAAATAATATTTGTATTCAATTTTGGGCTGTAAGGCTGTTGCATAATTCCCTGGGTTTCAAGGGGGCTCCACCAGCTGAGAATTTCACTTGTTTTATCTTCTAGTGTGTCGGTTTTAATTTTCTTCTGTATGGCTTAGAGCAGTTTGAGAAGGGCATTAGAAAATTTGGGGTAAGTGGGCTCTATTCCCAGCGTGGTGGGGGCTGTGCACAGCCAGGCACAACTCGGCACATGCATTTTTGTCTTTAAAACTTCCCTTTATTACTTAAGTCAGGGTCTGGAGAGCAGCAAGGAGGAATAGTAGGAATTGTTATTACCATGATATGCAACAGATGAGTTGCCTTGCTCTCTTGAGGTCGTTGCTTGGGTGCACAAGTGGGAGGCTGCCCATGCACAGCTGGCCCAGCACATGCAGGAGAGTGGTGTAGCTCACGGCTTGATAAATGTTTCTGTGAAGAAAGAGGCACTGCCACGTGGTTTTTTCCTATGCATCCAGGTTTTTATCATTCTTGTTCCACTGTCATCCAGTACCACCTGGGACCTTCTCTAAGAGACCTTTCATGTATTTCAGCACTACTCGGGACAATGGAGATCAGGCAATGAGAAAGTTTCCACTGTAGGTTCTCTCTCAGCTCACTGGGGATGTTGTTAGCTTCTCCTCCCCATGTCTCTAAAAACAAAGAGCCAAAAACAACACTGAGTCACTCCAAGCTTGCTCTTCCCCAAAGCACAAGCAACGTTCCCCACCCCACCCACATCCAGGGATGTATTGCTGCACAGAGCTCTGAGAAGGGGTGCGGGCTGCTTGCTGAGCCCATTTCTGATGATCCTGGCATATGGGGTTTTTTTAGCTGCATTTTGCATGGTTCTTTTCAGCTGTGGCACAACGTCTGTGCAGGAGCTCCATCCTGCATTGCAGAAGGAAGGGATTTAAAGCGACGGGGTTGTGAAGATTCGGTGTTCAAACTGATTTGGCTCATGTTTGCCTGGATTGAGGAGTGCTTGTATGAGCAGCCTGGCTGGCTGGGTGTTATCAGCAGCTGTGGTGCATTCAGGGCCACGTTACATCTTCAGAAGGGTGTTTCTGGAGTGCCTCACTGAGCACAACTGGGCTGTTGGCTGACTGGTTGCCTTCCCTTAGATGTACACATAGAGAAGATTTGAAAGGAACCTTCATGTCACTGAAAGCAAAAATTGTTACCCACAGAGGTCTGAATGTTTTGTGGACTTTTTTCCCTTGCTCAGAATATTTACAGACTGGATTACAGGGACATGGTGCTAAAGTTGCACTGTCGAATTCATGTACATGGCATGGGAATAGAGATCCTTTGGAATGGGCCAAGGAGAAGGAGCAGACTGGGAACAGCTTGGCCGAGGCACCTCACCAGGGGACATTTACTGCTGAGGACAACTGGGCCTGTGCCTATCCCCATGTATTCAGGGGATACTTCAGCTGCCCCCAGCCCCATGGAAGTCCTGCAGCTCCTACCGAGTGGGTGTTTTGCTTTGATTCAGTATTCAGTGGCACATGATTAATGAGCTGTGGTCTCTGATTTATGATCTGTATGGCTGGCAAAGAAAGCAGGATCAGGCACTTGGCTATTGTGCAAACAGGGATGACACATAATACCCAAAGAACACAGGAAAGATAAAATGACACAGATTGCTGAAATACTCTCCTTAACTGTGTTGCTCATGTGGATGAGTAAAATAAGAATAAGGGTTGTTGGGGTTTGTGTGCAAGTTGGCTTTTTAAACTCCATTTTCCTCCTTCATTGCCTAGATCAGTCCTGGACTCTTCAGCGTAATTTGCAATTCTGAATTCAGGCATCAAAATTTGGGTGTAAAACCATTCCTTGGGTTTCTACCAATTAATGGAATTGTTTTGTAATTTCCCTTCCCAAGCTCCAAATAAAATTTGCTTTCCTGACACACTACAAAACTTGGGCTTCTGACTTGCTGGACATTTTATTACTTTCTTAACATTTTCCTGAATGTGTGTTTGAAGAATGGCCTTTTTCATTCAGTACTTTTTAAACCTCAGCAATGGAGATTCAGCCATGAATTACGTGAGAGGAACTAAGTTGGGTAGGGAAGAACTACAGACTTGGGGTGTGTGCTGTCCTGTGACAACAGTATGAACAATATGAATTCAAAGTGATTTCACTGAAACCTGTGGTGTAATTGAGAGTAGAATCCAATCTCTTTAATTTCATCAAAGTGAATACCAAGTGATTATAATCAATACAATCCTGGACAGAATTCAATCATATTTGATCAGTGTTTCTGCTGCTGAGCACTGTGGCAATCACCATTCTTTGTTTAACCTTCTGTTTGAATAAGAAGTTCCTCTTTAAGTAAGGACTTCAGCTGAAGCAAAGCACTTTTTAGGTTTTTTAATGCAATTACTCTGCTGTGAAAGTGAAATCCTTTCCTTTAAATACCAGAATGTGTATGTGTGTGCAAGGAGGAAGGTAAGCATTGAAGAATGCTTTACAGAGCTGAAGGCAGGGACACACAAACAGATGGAGTAGTAAGAAAGATCTTGAGGAACCAATGAACTTAGGGGAATGTCAGAAGAGCTAGTAAATCCTGAAGTCCAAACAAAGATCTGAGATATTCAGACCTAGCTTTTTCAAAGGATCCAGCTCACTTCACATTTAAGAAAGGCAAAATACCTAAGTATCCCTGAGGTTGTGGGCAGACCTGGCACAATGCTGTCTAGGTTATAAGTGGATCTGGAAACCATGATGGGAACAGGATCAGAGTGTTCTTGCAATGAGAGAGACATGGCAAATGCATGGAGTTGAGACTGAAGGAGACCTCAGGCTGAGGGCACTAATGGTTATTCTCACGAAGCTCCCCTCCCATTATCTGCTACCAGGGCCTGCTGCTCTAGGTGCCTTATGCCCTCCCTCAGACAGCCCTGTGGATTTCTAGGGCTGTGGCACGGGGAAAACAAATGCTCTGAGCGTGAAACTTTTACCATGCCTTGCCTGTTGTCCTTGCAATTACGCCTACGTCTGGCTTCCTATCCCAAGATCACACAAACAATCCTTGTGGGACTGCCCTCAAATTTCCCCCAGTGCCAGGGATCCTTGCTGACTGAGAGACCCACCCTTCGTCCTCTTTCCCACCACAGATGCAAAACAAAAACAGTGAAAGTAAAGGCAGTAGAATACAGTCCGCCCTTAATGCTAAAGGCAAAAATCCTTTTACTACTTTGTGCTAATACTGGTGTCACCAAGATGTGCAACATGGCCTGAATCAAGCAGCAGAAATGGACACAAATTGGAAGGAACAGCCTTTTTGATGTGAACAACGCTTCTATGGGAAGGATGCCCGGCAATTGCCCGCAAAGAAGTGGTAGAGAGGGTAATTCAGTGGCCCCTTATCACAGAGGCTCTTAAAGAGGGCAGTGGGCAGATGTTGAGTAGCAGGAGGACTGGGGCAGACTTGGGAAAGGAGGTGAGTCTCTGGCCCCTGTGAGATACCTAAATAGCAAGAACAGGCAGCTGCTACCTTGCAGAGAGGTGAGTGGTAGTAATGTACTGCCTCCATGAAAAGCTGAGGCTTCAGCGCTCAAACACTGCCTGCCAGCATGGCTGTGTTGTCTGTCATCATCCTCACCCTCTAATTTTGGAAAGAAGGCTGAATTTTTTTGTGGCGCCCATGAAAGGTCATTGACCTGAGGTTTTAGTCTCTGCTGTGTCATTGACTGGCATTTGGCTGGTAACTTTCATTCTATTAAGGGCATAGTTAAGAAAAGTGTAGTGAAAGTGGATCAAACACTTTAGGACAGCAGCTTAAAATTTTCCATTTTCTCTTCAGCAGATGACTAAGTATTGAATAAAATAAAAGGTGTGAAAATACTCACATTGCTTAAAAGTAGTTTTTTTCCCCTTGTGGACAAAAGACCACCCCCTTTACCCCCATTCACTATTTCTCTCTTGGCAGATAAAACCCAAACGTTTTACCCCAGGTTTAAAAAATCCTAAACCCTACACTTGGAGGGACTATTCTGGATTTCTGGAACATGAAAGATAATTAACTCTTCAGGAACTAGCACCTCTCTCCCACAGGCTTCCAATCCCTTGGGTGTATTGAGAACAGCATATATTATAACTAAGTTTCGTGGTGACAGTATTTTACACTTTTGCAATTATCTTGCCAGAGGCAAAGGATATTCTGGGAAATCAGCCAGGAGAAAGTTTAAGTAAGCAGGCAAGTGGTACAAACGTAAGAGAAGGGTGGGATGCTTGGATGTGGAAACAGTTGGCCTGGGACTGTGTTCAAACTTCGTGGCAGCCCCAGAAAAGGAAGATTTGAGTGAAGGCATGTAGAAATGTTAGGGCTCTGTATCAATCTATCCTATAATATTAAGCTTGAGGGGACAAAAAAGAAGATTAAAATGTTGCTCTTGGGCCATAAAGGCAGTTGGATCAATGCTGGTACACAGACCATCAGTGTCCAAGTAAGAAGGATCTGGCTCTGTTTGACACCGCTCACATGACAGAGAACAAGCCAAAGTGCTATAAAGAAATGAGGAGGGAACACACGTTCCAAAGCAGACAGGATTTTCGATTTACTTGTCAGTGTTCCTTTATTTCTGCTTTCTGTGCTAGAATAGAACGGAAGAGGCAGAACTTCTGCCCCTGGCCAAGTGTCCTGTCTTCACTGAACTTCATTGCTTTTTTCACGCATGGACAGGAGATCCAGATCCAGCATGGATGAGCTGATCCCCAAGCATGTAAGTGCATCAATTATCAAGTGAATGCACAACAAAAGGTTGGAAGAGAAACAGGTTTAATTGTTTTAGTGTGTATAGCTGTGGATGTTGGAAGGACCATGCATCTCTGCTAAACAGAATGCCAGAAGATAAATTTACTCAGAGAGAAAACCAGGCATATGGAGAGAAAACTGGCCTGCAAAGTCCTCTGCTAGAGAAAGCAGCTGGAGGAGAAATTTCAAGGAATAGAAAAGAGAACAAATTAATGGAATCTGTACATTCCAGGCATAACATTCCCAAACAGGAAAAAAATTGCTATAAAGTGAAAAAAAAAAAAAAGAAAGGTATTTGGTGAAATAGGACCTTATGTGTTTCTCCAAAACCTCCAAACACCTTCAACTCCAGATCCTTCTCATGCCAAGTATGTTGAGGTAACCACATTGTGCTGTTTGAAAGCTCTCTCCTAGAAGGTGTGTGTGCTGCCGAGGCTTCATGTCTGCTCATGTCCAGTGTTTGTTGGTTGAATTGAGGCCCTTTTGCACAGAGCTTAGGATGGGGCTGGGAAGATTCTGCAGCCCAGGAAACAGTCCCCAGATCAGGCAGTCCCCCGATCAGACAAGGGGTTTGCCTGGGTGTCAAGCACCTTAGCACTTCACCCAGTGTGGCCTCTTGGCTCTGCATTGAACTGGTTAAATTCTTCTAAAGTGTAAATGTCAACTCCATCTTCCCACACACTGTAAAGGGATTCCCGTTCCTGGGTGTCAAGCATTCCCTTCCAGCCTTTCCCTTCCATCATGGCCCGCACTGGAGCAGTACCCATTTAATGGTCACAACTCCACCCTCACCAAAGCCACAAGGAAATGTCAGTGCTGGCTCCTGCTTCAGCAGCTCTCTGGGGTGTTTTGGGGAATATGCTGGATCTGTATCTGCAAAACTGCAGAATGATCTCTGTCTGCTGTTATTCAGCTTCTTTTTACTTGCTGCTACTGGTGCCAGACCCTGAAAGTACAGCCAGTGCCCAGGGCTGGATTGTCAGGGGTTGCCTTCCAGCCTGTGGTTGCTGCAGCTTGGATGCAGTTGCTGCTGAAAGGTGTTCCTTTTTTGATGTGTCCTGGGCTGATGCAGTGAGCACACTGACCGCGCAGGGATTTGAGAGCTGAAGGCACCCAGATGTTGCTTTCTTTCTCTGCCCCACTTGCTCTGCATGAACAGTGGGATGAACGAAAAGTGTAAAATCTTTCCACAAGGAGGCTTCATCCCTGTGACTTATTCATGCAAGCAAGGTGCAAATGAGAAATGAAGAAAGAGGAAAGAAACCACAGCTGTGTTACTACCCATGTTCTCTTATCCTTCTTAAGAGATGTGTTTCTCCCGCTCTTTAGTCTGGGTTGATTGTAAAGCCAAATCTCAATTTGCTGTGGAATAAACTTCATTAAATTTTTCTCCTTGAAGAGATGGTTGCAAAGGACAGTTTTATGAACAATCTGTTCTAAAAGTAACACAGGAGAACGAAATCAACTTCCCTGTCTTTGAAGGGAGTGTATGAAATTAGTGAACCTTGAGGGTTGTACTACAGTGGGAGTATTGGCCATCCTCTAAAAGTGTTAAAGTAAAAGGAGGGCTGTCTGCTCATCGATACTGTGCTACCTATCCAAGTATTAATAAATTGGAAATACTGTAAGCTGGAACATTGGTTTCAGCTGCTGAGTAGTTTCTTTCCCAATCCATGTCTTCCAGCCTTGCCACGCAGCTGGCCTCTAACGTGGATTAACAATCTCTGCTTTTGGTGGTACAGACACATGCAGGATACATTTCTAACACTTCTGATATTTCCTTTGCCTCTGACTCTGCTCGTTCATTCTTCAGAGGACAGATCGCTCCACTCAGCTGTTGTCTATTACATGCAGTGCATGCCAATGTAAGGAGAATGTTTAAGCATTCAAGATGTTTCGTAGATGTTCATGTTAATTTTGTTCGTACGCCTCTGACAAGGTGGATTAATTTTTCCCCACTTGTTTTTCATTTTTTTGCATATAGTGGCTGATGGTGCATGTGAAAGTATTTTGGGATGGTTGAAGGGAAATATGATCTCCTTTTCCTTGCATGTGAGGGAAAAAAAGCCAGAAGAGTTAATCTGGATTTCAAAAAAAGGGAAAACACTAGGATTACATCTTCTGCCTGTGACACATAGAGAGTTCCTCTTTGTTTTGATCCACATTACATCTTTGCTTGGTAATAGGAAGTAGGTCATCAAAATAATAGCAGATGCAACTGGGACACTTTGGAATTTTCTAAATCCGTTTCAGCTGGGCAAAGCATATACGTCACTGATGATACCAGATCATCTGATTTCTCCTGGGAATATAATGATTGCGCTCCTTTTATTTCATCTGTTAGTCAGCTTTGATATGTCGACTACAAAGGGCTCTCCAGGACACCACAGTAGAAATGAAGCTGTGTTTGGGAGCTCACTGTTCTTAGTGAGTTCTTGAAGACAATTTGCCTGTCCAACCCACTGACTCCTTAAAGGCTCTGAAGGGCAGTTTGAGTCTCTCAGCATAGGCACAAGGCTGCTAGGAAAGTACATAAAAGCCATCCACCCTACTATGCGAACACAACAGGAGCAGTGGAAAGATAACTCTTCAGGAGTATTTTAAATCTGAACTTAAAAGTACTTGAGGATTTTCTCTCCTTGTTGCACATTTAATATAATCGTCCATGCTGGAAAATCCTTGCCTACAGCCTCCCATATACTGTTCTTACACATATTTTTCTGAAGCAATGTGACTTGAGATCTTTGTGTCAGGCCTCATTGTCCTGCTAGGAATCCCTGGGAGATTCCAGCTCTGCTGGACAGAGAGATATCAGTTTGTTGTCTTTCTGCTTGCGTCAGAGAAAACCAGCTCTGAGGAAGAAAGAAAGGCAAGTCTGTGGCATCTCCGAAAAGGTGTCAGAGAAGCCACATGAGAAGACCTTGTGAGAGATACCAGAGAAGCTATGTGTCATAAATGATTAAGTGACACCAAGTGATCCACCATCAGGATTCAACGCCACAGAGAGCTGTGCACGACTTGTTCCAGAGGTCATGGAAGCGCTTGCCAGACTCTTGAAAATGTTTGATTTCTTGGATAGCTTGAGCTTAGATTTCGGTTGCCTTCTGAAAAAATTACCTTTCTTCACAGATCCTTTGTAAGGCTGAGTTTTGGGTAAGACAATAGAAGGCAGAGACTGAAAGACAATTTAAGCTGATTAGTTATAGAGGTTTGCTTGTGTTTTATTGTGGCTTGGATGGATTTCTGTATAATATGAATACTTCTTAGGATATTTTTGTTTTGCTTTTTTTAAACCTCTAGTTGCTAGTTCATAGGTCCTTGGAGAGCTGCTAAACAAGCTGGAAAAAAAACATCAAAATGAAACACAAAAAAGAAGTGGAAAATTTGCACACATCCTTGATGTATAATGGAGTAATATTTCAGTTGCAATACAAATGATTTATTTACCATGGAGTCATTCTGTACTGATAATAAAAGCACATTTCCTCTTGGAACAACCAGTTACTGTTTTCAGATCAAACCCATTCATTCATGGAGTTTTTCTTCTTGCCCGTGTCTCATGTGTGAGCATCACAAGGTGCCAAATGCAATTAATATGAATTCTGCTTTTGATCATACTGGTATCAGCATCACCCAGAGGAGAACTTGGCTTTTAGACCTTGTGTCACATTTTAAGAAAAATAGTATTGACTCACGTTATTTCAAAATCATTGTTTATAGCCAGCAGATTTTAAATCAAAAAAGACAGGCACGTTTTCATTGTACAGTCATTGTTGAATAAGACGTGGAAAAGGTTTCTCTTTGCAGAACTGCCTTCCCCCCTCCAAAATTATTACATTTCACGTGTTCTAGCTCATCCCAAGATTGTGCTATTGTTCTCTTCAAAGTTTCCTGGGTCATTAATCTCTCTCTATTGTTTCCATTTGGCCTCAGGATAGGTCAGCTGGAAATTGCATTGCTGGAGAATATTCTGGTCTTGAGAACACAAAAAAAAGGAGCAAGGAGAGCCTCCAAATACTGTTGGTTCTTCATTCAGAGTATACAACTAAGCAAGCCCTGAAAGGCTGTGTTACTAAATCCTTTATCTCCTCAAAGCCAGTGGAATGTGCTGGGCACCAGGTGCCATGTTCAACAACAGCTCCTATTCTCTCGTTCAAAAAGCAAGTCTTTTCACGTCCCATTTCCATGCTTCTCTATCTTTTTTCTGTTGCCTTTAACTATCCACCAGGGCCCACTATATTGGATATGACAGTTCAAAATGTGTATTTAAGGCCTGGTGACACACAGCTACGCCGAGGCCACAAAGGAGCAGTCATGGCAATTGAACCGTGCGAGCCGCGGTAGTGCTGCGGATCCATCAGTCTTTCCATTGTGACTCCTCCTCGCTCCCGGAGGATTTATAGGCACATTTTTGAGAGGACTCCAGTAACTAAAATAAAGATGTATTTGTCTCCACAGAAATGTTGCAGCCACATATGTGGCTATTTGGAGAAAACAAAAAAAAAGAATGGAAACCCCACGGAACTCACGCTGTAGGGGCTCTATGAATGGATTTTCAAAGTCTTGTCTCACAGCACATGATTTTTACCTATTTTTATGTCTGTGTTTACTTTTCTGACTGCCATGTGGAACAAATTACAGTGTTTCAAGCATGTGCTCCTTAGGACAGGAAAGGTTAATTTGGCTACTTTGTGAATAAGTATGTCATACAGTCTTCCATTGTTCAGTTTTCTTTCTCAACATCTTCTAAGATCTCTGCTTCAAGACACAAGGTGGTTATTCTCTGGGGCAGAATTTGTGCTGGGTGGAGAGGCAGGCGTATGTTGTGAGACGAAACGAGGCCAAGGGGTGCAGGTGATACAGGAGGGTGTCTTTATGAAGGCAGCTGAATTGCACCTTGCTGGGCTGGAGCCTATGCCAGCTCTTTCCCCCAAAGGTCTTCCTTGTCACTAGAGAAGTTATTTGAGCCCAGTTTTTGGGGACGGACACTGATGGTGTGCTCCTCACTTTATAGACTGGCCAGTTCAAGGCTCTGGCGTGGCAGCTGCAGCCCCAAACCAAGGAGCTGTAATTTTTGCACAGCAGTCTGAACACTCCATCCAGAAGAACTTTGGCTGGAAGTCGGGTGAGCTGTGCCCACATCCTGGGCTGGCTCGGCAATGCATTGCCATGTCACAACAGGACTGTGCCTGTGCTCATAAACCCCTTCTCTCAGCAGGGGCTGTGGCACGTTTGCAGCTGGATTCCAGTTGCCAGGGAATTAAGGGGCCCTGTGAAAAGGACATCAGCTGAGGATAAATGCTTTAACTTCCCTGTTAACTGATGTGGTCTAAGGAGAAAGGACATGAGATCTTCTTTGGAGATCATGAGTGGAAGGAAGATCTGGCCGGAGGACGTTGCCAAAATCTTGATTGCCCAAAAGGTGCTGGGTTCCAGTCATTCCCACGCACAGGCCTCCTGAGGAAAGGGTTCATGGGACCCACTTCTTCTGTTTATGCACAAGGCGACCAGGTTTGTTCCACAGAAGCAACTTTGCCACCTCAGCACGATAATGTTCTGACTTTTGGAGGAAAAAAGTCTCACACCTATTTTTTGGTGAACACTACAGAAAGCTCATGTTTTCCATATCTAGTGCAGCAAGTGCATATCTGAAGGCAGTACTCACTGGGACTGCATTGGTACCTGGTCCCAGCACTGTTCTCTGGCAGCTGGAGAGGAGATCTGCTGAAGTATGTGGGACAAACGTCCCCTCTTGAGTCTGGAAGCCTAATGAGGAGAACTTGGGACTGCTACAGCTGAGGGACATTTCATGTTCACTCTGCATCAGAGGGCTGTGATTTGGAAGACTGAAGTCTAATGTACAGACTCTGGTACTGGGCTTGCATAACTAAATCTTGTTGAAAAAAACCAAACAAACATCTCACAAATCTATATATTTGTATCTATAACCTTATGTATATACATATATACACACACACATTTCTCTCTTTCACCTTTAGCTTTACTTACATACTGCTCTCTAAGAAACAGAATTGTTTTCTGCAGTCTGGGAACTCTTGCTCCTGGGCTGGAAGCTACTCTTGCCTAGGGAAAAAAGGATGGCTGATAAGCTCTTTTAACTTTAGCTGCTATGCCCAGACTGCCAAGAAATGTACTTGTGGATGAGGCCTAATGCATGTTCCCTGGGTGCAGCCTTAGACTATAGCCTCTTGTTACATCATCTCCTAACACCAGGCATGTGCCCCTGCCGTGGAGAGCTCGTGTTGGCTTTGAATCTCTTCCAGGTCAGACATGCACCCCTCCCACATGACTCTGCATTCAGGGTTGGTATTGGTGTTAGACGCACGAAATCCAGGCAAATGTGCACTGGTGGAATCCATCTGGACTGCCCAGAGCAAAGTGGAGGTTGGGGCTGCAGACTGTGACTAAGAAGTGGCTGCAGCCAATAGAAAGGGGTAAATCTAAGATGTTATCCCCCATTTTCCTGTTCACTGCCTTTCAAAAAGCTGGCGTGATCTTAAGGATAGCTCCAAATTTTACTCAATCCCTTAAACCAGAAACCCCTTACCTTAGAAGGGAAATAACAGAACACTTAGGCAGAGATTGCACATCTGCTTTGCTCTTCTACGAACTCCTTCCACTGCGAGGTTTGATTTATGATCTATGCAGAAATCCTTATTTGAATCCTAATCTAGCACTTAACCATGCAGTACTTATTTATTCAGAGCTCTTTCGAGGAAGGATCAGTCTCATTTAGCCTCCAACAATCTTTCTTTGTTAGCAAAATACTCAAGTCATCTGGATTTCAGCTGTTGCTCTCCCCCCCACCCCCCAGCCCCCCCAAAGTATTGGAGACATGGCAATTTCCAGAAAAACTGAGTGTATTGGCTGTACAGAGAGCCCATTGTGCTGCCGGTCAAAGAGAAACCACCACCATGTGAAATGAAACACGGCCTGGGGAAAGCAGCAATCTGGTGCACACTAGTGTTCACAAACTTACTCTTGGTCTGCTGGAGCAGATGCAGCCCATAAATCAGCTAATGATGAGTTAGGGTCAGCTCACTAACACATTTTGAAGTAAGATACTTGTATTTTGAAAGGGTTCTGAGATTTGGTTGTGACCAACAGTACAGGTATTCCTTTTTTGGTTGGTGAAGGTTTTTGCTGTTGGTTCTGGGGTGTCCCCTTTGAGCTGGTAATCTGCATCTGTGAGTTTGTGACTGACTGCTGTGTGCTTAGAGCTCCAAAGAAATAGGGAAGGAAATGTAAAACTGTAGAAGAGATAAGCATCATCAGTGGCTGTGTACAGCAACTGGGTTAAATGGCTGCAATGAAGAAACTTCTTAGCTTTAGTCCTGGTAATTTTGGTTTGGTTAAACTGAAAAGCAAGAAATGATGCTGCAGCCTCCAGGGCCATTTCCAGTAGTGAGGTGCAGAAAGTTTGGCACCTTCTCTGGAAGGGTCACTTGGGTCTAAAACAGGTCAGAGGCATTGTTTGGTTTCCCTTGCAGACAACCTCTGAGAAAAAAGTGCTGAGAGTAGAAAGAAGCTGCTGTGATGGATGTGGTTACCAGAAGCTACAGCGAGGTGGCTGACTCAGTTTGGTTGAGTAGGAAGCAAAAATAGAGAAAAATGCAGTTTGACTTCATTTAGAAAAGAACCCTTGTCCTGTACAGCGGGGATATTTGGTGAATATGAAAGGTGCAAAACAGAACAGGATAGAAAAGCAGTTTCATCATGGAGCTGAGTCCTCTGGTGTGCTGCTGCTTTTATGTGGAATGGGCTCTCTTTTGGGGCCTTTTCAGTTAATTAATGGCATTCAGAACCAAGCCTGCAAAAAAGCTACAGCCAACAAAATATATCTGTCCGGACTTTTTTCCTGGAATGTCCCTAAACAAAAGCTAGTTCCCTGGAGGGAAATGCTTTAGTGCCCTGTTGCTCAGAAATCATCAGATTTCAGGCCTTTTTGAAAACCCATAATTGTAATGAAATTATTTTTTACAAAAGATACTTGGGTTGTTACCCTGCTCAATGAGATCCATATTCTGTGGCACTGACTGTAAGTGAATGGTTTGAAGATAAATTCATGTCATGTCATGAATGTGCTTCTACTTTGTCATGGGGAGACACCAGCCAATTAAATTCTGAAATGATAGATTTTTGCATTAATTTCCTTCTTTAAAAAAATTTCTAAAATCACTTAATTCTTTATGAAAAATTGCATTTTTAACCCTGGTTTGGTTATTACTGCAGTAGGAAAGTAAGTTAGGGACAGAAATCAGATTTTATTTTCAACTGAAATTTCTGAGAGTCTTAAGTTAGTTTATTCATAACTTAGCAACAATTTGAATTCATTTAATAAGATGCTTAAACTGTTTGCAAAGAAGTGTGAACATTTCTTTAAATGAGATGGTGTAGTATGTGCTGCTGTTCATGCATGAATGGCTGGTTCCTAATGTTCCCAGGATGTTGTGCATCCTACCCAGCCTCTGGAACTGGGATGGGGATTCCGGATTATTACTCACAGTGCTCCTTGCTTTACAAGTTGCTGTCCTTGTCGTCGGAAAGAGAGGAAATGGAGAGCGAAGGTGTAACTCATTCAAGAGTGGAGAGGAAGGGAAGACTTCGTCGCTCCTCTGTTAACCCCAGGATGTGGTCAAGGACTTTTCTAGAATCAAGGTCTTGAATCAATTTTAAGTTCAGCTCCAAGAGACCTGCATGCTGCTCTCAGTGGGTTACTGTGGGATGTGAGTAATGTGAAACCCTGTCTGGTTGTATTGGTCCGTGGTTCTGAGATCTTAATCCAGAGGTGCAAGGATATAAACTGGAGGTAATTAAAAACGTAAGGTTAAATCCCCTGTTTCTCTTCGAAAAGTGGAACTTTTATGTATTTGGCTTTCCTATTCCCCTTTGCCCTCACAGCTCCAGCCTTGCTAAGGCACCCTCAGGATGAGGACAATTCCCTACTTTGGGTTCAGTTCAGCTCCAAGTCCCAAATGAGCTGGCTTTTTGCTCCATTTCTTCTATTCTGAATCAATCACAAATACTCTGAGTGATCACTTAATCAGAGGCTCCTTTGCAATTTCAAAGGATTGTCTTCCAAATTTAGCATGTTTCCAAATAATTTCCTACTCTTTTGTTCTTGGTGCTGGATCATCCACCAGCTTTGTCAGCCAGGGTGAAATATGGACAGTGCACTGTAGGCATTTTCATCCAAAACTTTCAGATAATTACAAAGTAATAAGTAGATGATTTTCACCATCCTTGGAGAGTTAAGTTCCTGCAATTGCTGGACAGGCTTCTTGATGCAACAAATTCAGAAAAGCAAAACAAGTTTCCTCATGCTGAGGAAGGAAGATCTCTCTCTTGTTTTTGATGGCTGACAGTGTTGAATAAGAGCTGTGTCTGACAAACATTCAGATATAACAGTCATGTACAAGCTACATGTTGTTCAGTTTGTAACTCTACAAATCAAGACTCTGAAAAAGCTGCTAACAGCTGTCCAGATTTTATTCAGCAGTAAAATTGGAAGATGAGGAGGTAATTTAATGGCAAACCCCTTTCTTAGCAGCTTGAGGGCTTCCTTTTGAATTGGATCCTGGAAATAGTTATTCTGGCCCTAGTAATGCTTAAAGATAGGCCAAAACATAAAGAAATAAAAAAGAAGAGGTTGAATTGAAATCAAATCTTAGATCCAAGCTCCCTGAATTTGGGGATTGTTTGGAATTGGATCCAAACTGCGTGTCTTGAGTCCATTGGTGATAGGAAAAAAATGGTCCTAACAGTCACTAGTTATTACTTATAACAGAAAACAACCCTGTTTGTTAAATGACTGAGTTCTCGATACACTGAGAAACCATTGTTTCATGTGAATTTATCGAAGAGTTTTGAGTACTCTGCCCTGACCTTTGAGGCAACATACCCTAATTTACCCATTACCGTGGCGCACTCACAGCCCACAAGAGCAACAGCATCCTGGGCTGCCTCAGGAGCAGCGTGGCCAGCAGGGAGAGGGAGGTGATCCTGCCTCTCTACTCCACCCTGGTGAGACCTTGCCTGGAGTGCCCAGCTCTGGGACTCACAACATGAGAAAGACATGGACCTGATGGAGCAGGTCCAGAAGCGTCCACAAAGTTGCTCTGAGGGCTTGGTCACCTCTCCTGTGAAAACAAGCTGAGAGAGCTGGGCTCGTTCAGCCTGGAGAAGACTCCAGGGAGAGCTCATTGTGGCCTTTCAGTACCTAAAGAAGCTCATAGAAAGGAGGGAGAGAGACTTAAATAAGTAGATAATGACAGGACAAGGGGAAATAGTCTTAAACTGAAAGAGAGTAAGTTTAGATTAGATGTTAGGAAGAAATTCATTACTCAAAGGGCAGTGAAGCACTGGCACAGGTTGCCCAGAGAATCTGTAGATGCCCCATCCCTGGAAGCGTTCAAAGTCAGGTAGGATGGGGCTCTGAGCAACTTGATCCAGTGAAAGGCATCCCTGTCATGTCAGGGGGTTGCAATTGATGATCTGTAAGGTCCTTTCCAACCCAAACCATCCTATGATTCTATGGTGGTTCACTATCTACTTGAATAGCAGGGTTTTTTAATATTTAATTTTAACTCTTGAGTTATGATCTGAATGTCTTAAATCCATGAAGGAAAGCTCCACCAGCTTGTATATCACTTGTCCACCAGCATGGTATAACTTTGTAAGAACTGATTGAAGGTGGCTAAGGGCTTTGTTCAAAGTCCCATTACAAGACTTTTAATCAACTTCAAAGGATTTTGGGTTAGTCCCTCTTTTCCTGGTGAACCAAGGTGACAGAGCCATTAACAACACGGGGTGTTGCTGCGTGTGAGGGACACAAATGGCCCTTAAACTGAGAGCATGTACACAGATGGGCAGGGTGCTCTGATAGACTCTGCGAAGCTTTTATTTTTTGCCTACTTTCTGATACTCCTCAGTGGAGGAAAACCAGAGGAAAGTACATCCAATTCAGGCTACTAACAAAACTTGTCAGCCTGTTTGGGCAGAGGGGCCCCGTTCCGTCATTCTGGTTTCTTAGTCAGGGCTTCCTAGCTTTGGTTGAGTAAACATACCAGAGGTAAATGCAACTGCTGCATTTTTGTGCTGAATTTGGAGTTGTTCCCTTATGTGATGATATCCAGGTAGTCCCATTTGTCTTATTTGAAAACCACTGCTCTATCAGGCTGGGAGGAAACTGGAGCCAGGAAGGACCTCCCATGCCTATTCTCATGCAGATCCTTGGTACAAATCAGTGTGTTTGCAGTTTTCTGTTTGCTGTCTCAGCACTTGATATACTTACGTATATCATCCTAATTTTAAAAGTCGTAAAAATAGCCGTGCTGAGAACATGCCAAAGGGCCTCCAGCTTAATACCCCATCTTTAAAGGTGTCCAAGTGCATACTCAGGGAAGATGAGGAACAGGACAAACACACATTATATTCTGCCCTGGGCAGTCTTTTAACACACAACTATTTTCCCTGAGCATTCTGTGGATAGTCTAATTGGTAACCCTCAATGGACCTTTCCCAAGTAAATTACTTCCATTGAGCCTTTGTAAACTTCTTGCATTGCCAGGGAATCACACAGATGGGTTACCTGGTGTGTGAGCAACCACACCCCCCGAACAGCCTGTCTTCTTCAAAGAGAAAAGGTACCTCTCATGTCAGGTCAGAGTGGTAGTTTGAGAGACGTTGTCAGGAAAACAGTCTGAAACTCACTGATTCCGCTTTCCCAGATGGAGGAAAGAGTGGATGTAGCTCCACACTCAAGAGCACTCTCAGTTCAGAGGGCTTACACCAGTGGGACATTGCAGCTTGCATGGAAATTGAGTCTGTTAGACATAATGGATGATCTGTGGAGTGAAAGGAATTGGAGGGGATGGGTTCTGGCAATACAAAAAGTTTGCATTAGGTTTTTAATTGCTTTCCTTGTGTTTTCCAACTCTTTCTCCATTTCTATTCACAAGACTCCTTAAAAATGAAACCATAACTTTTCTGCTTGCCCTAGCCAATATCATATGTGTTCAATGGCACTGAAGGCTGGACCCAGGTCTACTGGTAGGTAATTAGATGCTAGTAAGAAAGTGACTTTTACCAACCTTGGCGGCTTCAATTTTATAATTGCTGGTTGGAGGAGCTGACACAGCAGAGCTTAGAAAACAATAAACCATGTGTCCTCTTAGCAGGAAGGAGTGGTCTTATTTTTATAGTGCATCTTAAATTGGCAATTTTAATACCCTACAAGGCTTAGGAGGAAAAGTGAGACATGAATAACTGAGAGAGGAAAAAAAATAAAGCCAGGAGAAGGTGACGTCTGAGAGAGAATAGGTGATGCATGTAAAGACCTACATTGTGAAATTAAACACAGGTAGATTTAAGTGAGAAATTTTGAAAAGCTTTTAACTCTGTGATCAATTAAAAACTGGAATTGTTTACCAAGGAGGTCACCGAGGACTCGTCAGAGAAGAGTTCAGGTAAAAAAGATTAAACACAGAAACCTGCTTGAAGCAGATAATGAAGGGCATTGTGAAAAACCACCCCTGCTCACCTGCATCCTCCTGTCTTGCTGTTGTTAAGAAGCTGCTTCCTGCAAGTAAAAGAGAACAGGGTATATCTAAAGAAGATTACACAAAGCTTTTATAAGCTACCTGGTTAATTCCCTGACACCTTATCCTGCTAAGGGCCCTTCAAAGAAAGGACTAGAATCTATCTGTAGAAGCGTGTGTGCTTTCAGTGTTGGGTGATGATCCCATATGGGAAGGGACATGTTGTTATTCTTGATGGTTGTGCTGACCTGTACATGTGTGCTCCATCTTTCATCTCCAGGGACTCAGAGGTTCATCCTTCTCTAAGGGTTCTGGGTTAATGATGGACATTTCTGAAATACTGGGCTGGATTTTTGCTAGTGTGAACTGTCAGTGTTCCACAAAGCCAGAAGGATTTCCAGCAGATCCAGATTTGACACTTGTCCCCAGCAACTGCCTTGGGGTTCTCTTCTGAGCTTGACAGTTTGAGTGGTGACTCTTGGGCCATTCTGTGAAGAAGTATTTTAAATTCTCCCAATTCATCATCTTCCCTAGAGCTAGAAAAAAGCTAAAGGCTGACTTTCAGCCAGGAGGTTGACTGAAGCTACAGCACTTGTAAGCCAGAAAGGAAAAAAGAGAAGAATAATCAAATCAGGCTTCTGGTTAATGTAGAGAAAGATTAATTATGAAAACTAAAAACTTGTGTAATAAAATTTGTTTGAGCATTGAAGTTTTTTCACCTGAACATTGAAGTATTTTCCTAGCACACAGCTGTCCACATCCCCAAGAAGATGTGAGAATCAGAAGGGCTGAAGCCGACATTTGCCATATGCTTTATGTAAATAAAGCAGAGGAGAATTGGGCCTTTTCAGTTAAAATATTTCTCTGGCCGAGATCATGGGAGTTGCCAGGACTTGGTGCCAAATTCAGTAAGCCTCTCTAAGAATGTGATGACTGTACTCTTCAGCCACTTACACTCCTGTAAATCAGCAACATCTGATTAAAAGACAATTAAGTTACTGCAGTATCATCTCAATTAAAATAAGAGAATTAAAATATTTTTTTAGTTTTCATGAGTATCATTTCTGCAAAGAAAATTCTGAAATAGATGATGAAGAGGAGGAGGACACTGTTGCAGACAAGAAAAGAGCTGATTGCAGTCCCTTTATTATTGTTACTATTATTAATGGCATCTTATCTAGCCTGAATGAATTTTTAATTCATTAGCATCTGTCAATCTTCAAGTACATTCTTATTATTAGAATGCATTTCAAAACTGTCCTGTATGTAATTGTGTGTTTGGTTTGAATCAGCAGTTTACAGTTTGTACAGAAGTAACATTTGCAATACCAAGTCCTAGAGGAATTTTTCAAGACAACAAGGTTATTTCATTTGAGCAGTCAAAAAAAAAAAAAAAATCAAAAAAATTACAAACATCTGTATTTTCTCGAGGGAGACATCGATTATTGCTTACAGTGGTGTGAGCTGGAATGTGCCTCTTTCAGCTGGATGAATCCATGTGCCCTTGCCAAGAAAGTTTTACATTTCCCATTTTTCCTCAGCTGCTGTATCCAGCCTTGGCACTGTATCTACTTATTATATTTATTTCTTGGATGTGCTGGTTCCAGCTTTGTCATTTACCACATTTCTGTATTTGTCTCCCTACCTCCCTGTCTGACATCATTCAAGTGAGATCAGGGTGGGAAAAAACCCACAACTTGGAGAGTCTAGTCAGGTATAATAGTAAAAATAAGAGCTTACGTAGTGAGAAAAATGATAGACAGTTGGCTAGTTATGCCCTGGATTGTTCTCCGGGAGTTTTGCCATTGTTTTCAATGAGACCAGGACTGGGCACTTGGCTGCAGTGAGAAGTGGACCTGAGCCATGCGGTTTTTCATCCAGACTTTCCCCAAACTCAGGAGTGTTTAAATTTGGCGTCCCCTTGATGAGAACATGCAATAGTTGTTTGTACGTGCACATGAGTTGATTTTGAACATCCCATGTAGGCAGAGCCCTGGCTTTAACATTCCTCAGCAGAGGGATTGTGATCATCTTTAGGCTTTGCACAAGATGCACAGTGCTGCCACCTCCTCGTGTCTTCCTTTTCCAGCTGTGCTTGTCCCATGCAAGGGCCAGAGACAGTGTGGCTCGCCGTGGTGTTCCTACAAAGCTGTAAATATCCAGCTCTTATACAAAAAAGTTCGTGCTTAAAATATTTTCGGGAAGACAATTCCCTACTTGTGCTAATTTCTTGAAGCAGCTCCTGTATAGCTTGCACTTAAAGGAAAGAGTCAAGCCCCAAGGCTATTCTGTTAGTCGCTTCAGATTCAGAGCAATGTTCTCTAATGCAATAGTTATTCTTGATCTTGGCCCTTTTATAATCTTGATTTGATTTATTCAGACCACTGCGAAAAATCTGTGAGACTGGCAAATTGCATTTCTTTATTCCCCGATTCGTTTCCTTTAGTTTTTTAATAGAGAAAATGAAAAGAAAACAGGCCTGAGGATTGATACATGGCGTATACCACAGCCTCTTCGGGCGGGCAACATGAATCAGGCACACACGCCTCAGATATAAATCACTCTGCACCACAGGGACATTCAGGCTCTCGGTACAAATGTACGTGTTGGGAAATAGTTCTGCAAATGCTACATGTACGTGTGCAGTAGCTAATTTGCAAATCTGAAAACCTTGGCTTGTTTACATCGTCTCTGAAGTAACCCAGGGTGCCTGGGCTGTGTTGGGAAAGAAGCTGCTCTGCCAAATGAAGATTTAAAAAAAAAAAAAAAGAAGAAAATATCTGTTGTAGCACAAAATGTCCCAACCTGATAAACTGTTTATTTAATTTTGAGTTTATTTTTAGCACTCATGAATTATTGAGACATCTTTTTCTCTCTCGGGGTGGAGCAGAGGATTTTCTATGTGGGCAAGAGGGGCTGAGCCCTGGCAGCCCTTCAGTCCCCAGTGCAGGGCATTGGGGAGTGTTTCCATGTGCTGAGTGTGCAGTACAGAGATCTTTGCTCAGTCTCCAGAGGCTGTTATGCTCAAAGAAACTGAGCTTCCAGCTTGAGTTCTAGTGACAAATCACTTAAGCTGCAACGATCTTGCTTTGATCCCTCAAAAATTGGTCAAACTGAATGTTTTACCAGTCTTTTCACCGAAGATTTCTGCAGAAATGCCTGCTCATGTGGAGGTCAAATCTGCTTCCAGCCTGAAGCTCTGATTGCTAACCTTTATTTAGGTGTGATTTTTTTTTTTTCTCTTCCCACACAACTAGGATTAAATCAAACAGTTTCTTTAGAGAAAAAAATAGGAGGAGGATGATTTTGCAGGGCTTTCCTTGCCCTGAGGTACATGTAACTAGTGGCTCATAAATTATGGTGCCTATGGGCCAGCTGAAAGCCTGGTTTCTAACTTCTGAGGGAGCTGCTAGAGCCAAAGGCTGTCTCTGGGTGGACTTTCTGGGATATGAATTTATCTTCATTTGATGGGTACACAGTTGATCATCCTATCTGCAAAGAAGAATGGCATATCTAATAATTATAAGTGGGCATTCTAGAAAATGAGTCCAAATTCAAGGATGCAAAAACTGAACCAGTGGTCGATTAAAGTGCAGTATTTAGATGATTTAACAGAACAGTAGTTTAACAATGCTTTTGTCTGGTCATTCCTATCTGCTTGTTTATCTGGAAAACAAATAAGCACCAAGTAGTAGTTAAGAACATGACTGCCCACACGGCACCTTCATGCTCAGCTAACATGCCTGTTTGCATTGTTCAGCTCTTCCCAGTCATAGGGAAGACGGAGGGTTTAAATTAATGTCTTGAGTTTAACCTCTCGTGTGGTTGCAGGCAAGGGCAAAGAAGCCAAATTGGGATGTGAGTACCAAAGGTGCCATGTGGTTTTTAAATGCAGCCCAAAGCCATATTTTCTATTTTATGGGTAATTGAGGACTTTGTTGGTGGCCTGAAGTTTCTAGAAGTTGATAAGTGCAGCCAACAATATTCTACATGCAAAAACCCCTCTAATGCGGTCATAGATGTTCGTAGGTTGATCAGAGTTGTTCTTGACATGACTTAAAACTCAGGCCTAACATGTCTGCAGGCTGAAGTGGTGTGTAATGTGATATCAGGATGGAAAAAGGGGTTTGAGAGAGGTTAGACTTCAGTGAGATTTAAAATACTTCGTCAAATGATTCTGAGTGATTTAGACACCAAAGCTTTTGGATACTCTTCAGCATGCTTTAACCTTGAGTGATGCAAGCAGCCTGTAGTGTTTGCATGATAAAATACTGTGAGCAGTTGAAATAGTTCCCCATTTAGGTGTGTAGTCATAAAGACTTACTCTGTTTGATGATAGAAGTTTAATATTATCCAACCATGAATGACATGCAATTATGTTTCTGCTGTATTATTTGCACCAAGGGACTCTCATAAAATTACCATTCAGTACCTGTCATTGGAAAGACAGAGCACGAAGCAAACTTGTAATAATCAAAAGAGAATAAATATTCTGATTTCAGCAGAAATGTGGCAAATTCTGGCAGGCAGTGTGGTTTCTAGAATGGTCATGTCATAAGAGACAAGCGTCTTATGTCTGAGTAAGTACTGCCTTTCTCTATCGATCTACTTAAATGCCTACTTGCTAAAAAATCAAAGCAATTTGGTTCTTGCTTGTGAATATCAGGGAATCACACACAGATGGCATTGAAATTACGATTACTCAAAATGTCAGTAATGCCCCAGTGGGGATCTGTGCGATGAGTTGAACTTTAAACCGAAAGAAAATGTTGAAGATGGGGGAGAAACGTCCTGCTTTTGAGGGAAGTAGGAAGAGGAAGGGAACCTGCACAGGGGCTGTTGGTTCAAGGTTTCCTTACGTCCTTGCCCACAGAGGTGTTCCACAGCCCTCTCAGTATAGTCACTGTTTCTGCATAACCCAGCTCTTGTCCATGCACAGCCATAGTGACTCCAAGCTGTTAATTATGTTTCTCACACCCAGTAAAGGGCAGCTAAGCTCCCCTCCATGCCCCGCAGCACTGCAGATCCGGCCTCTCGTCCTTCGTGCTCCCCACACCACCTCACCCTGGTTACACAAGTCAGCCAGTGAGCCAAGAGAAACCTCTGAGCTCTCTGGCTGTAACAACACTTGGTGGGAGCCAGGTTTTTGCTGTATCATCCCTCCAAGGGACTGGGCAGGCTGGAGGAAGGGCCAGGGCTGGGGCTCACAGGGGCTGCTCAGTTCCCGGAGCTGAGAGGGACTCAGCGCTCTCCCCAAATCCTGCACTGGCAGCCTTTGCAGCACGAGGCCTCGGGAACGTGCTGTGAGTAGGATCTGTCATTTGGGACCTTGGTGGAGGGACCGTGGTGTGTGAAAGGGGAGCATGGAGGGGTTTGGATGTGTGTGTGATACCCGTTCACAAGCCTGGGGCTGATCTGTCTCTGCTTGGCTCGTTCGTATCCCCAGGTTTTCCATCACCCGTTACAAGTGTTTGTTTATTGCTCTAGGCCACTTCCCGACCAGCAAAGCATAACACACAACATCTAAACAAAGAGAGCAATGTGGGCTAATTGATTCCTGATTCAGGGAAACAAAAGATAAATTCCTAAGTAAACTAAATTTCTCCAAAGCTAAATAAATAACACTTCTCATCTACTTTCTCCCCTCTTATCCTCTTCCCTGTGTACAATAAAATGGCCACTCATGAAACACACAGCTCAATTAAAACCATACTGGGCTCAGCTGGGGTTTAGAGGAGCACCAAGAGATGATATCCAGGTTGTGCTGAGGAGGATTTTGCTGGACGCCGTGGTAGCACAACCTCTGAATGGAAATTCTCCAGTGGCACAGGCCAGCTTGGCCACTCTCCGTTGGGAGAAGGTGCTTTGCTTGTCCAGTTTCCAAGCTGGGACATTTGGACTGGTGTGTTCCCAGAGGTGAGCTCAATTCCAGGGACTCAGGTCTCCCTGGTTTCTCTGAGGCTTCTGCTCTCAGTGGGTGGAGCGCCTTCTTCAGTGGATACTTCAGATTATATAAATCACTATAATAAATCCTATATTGACTTTCCTATCAGAAGGGCTCACAGATAGAAGCTTCCTCAAATGCCACAGTGGACATCTTCCCTTCTTCAGGATCAGTCTTTGCTCTTGTAGGAGCCCAGGACAGCGGATGCAATCAATTATAGACATTATTCAATACGTGCTGTGGGTCAGGTGTCTGTGGTTACCTGTGTCCACACTCCATAAAGGAACGCCTGTTACTCTAAACTCTTCTTCCAGCAGCAGCCGGCACCAGGGCTTCCAAGAGAAGGATTTTGTCTGCCTGGCACTACCCATGGAGTAGAAAGGTGGCTGGTCACATCACAATCCCTGTCTTCAGTGTGGGGTCGAGTACACGTCTCTTCCCTCTGGTCTGCTCCACAGTTCCCCTTAACTCTGTGCTTGAGTATGGATTCGTATCCCCAAAGTATTTCTCCAGCTCTCTGAGAGAGTCTCGTTGGGTAATCTTTATTGGTGACTGTAAACTGACTGTGAAAAGCTGGGCCTCCTGGGCTCTTTCCATTCCATTCCCTGTGGGGCAAATCCTGAAGGCCTTTCTTCCAGTTTCAGTAAGTCCCATAACTGGGATTTCTCTTTCCCAGATTTGCTAACATCACTGTTGCTGGAGGGTATTCATGAGCTGAACACAAGATATTGGTGCTGGTCCAGGGATGGCTGGGTGATATTATATGGGCTGTTTTATACTGGGGCTCAGAAAAGATAATTAGTTTTTTAAAACTTGGGTTCAGTGGGAATATCACCTCTCAGGATCTGGCACTGTAAATTGCCATGTCAGTTTGTTGGCAGAAACTACGAATGGGACTAAAAGTGCCCCTGATTTACACCACTCAAAGCTGATACTGTTTTTGTTAGCATCACAGGGTACACAGGAACAGCTAAAAAACCAATCTGGAAAAAAAAGTTGAAGTTAGACATTTTCTTCCTACTCATGGGAGCTGAAAACTCAAACTTACTGTAAACAGCCTTGGAAAACATTTTATGTTTCCAGAGTTCTGAATCCAAACATTTACATGAGGCAGTGACACAGTTTGAGAGTAACACATTTCTTTTATTTTTGTTAGTATATTTCTTGCAGTAGGTGTACAAGTTTTTAAAATACTCTTCTTGCTTTTTGGGATAAACATCTCTCTTCTCAGAGCAGATTTCGGTCAGAGGTGGGGAAAGGGAAATGTGTACTTCCTTAAATAAATACCTATATGTGGTTTTAGTATTCCTGAGTATTTTATTTTTCAAGCAAAAGCTTTCCTTTTTTTTTTTTTTTAATAGCCATCGTTTAGTGCTATGGAAAAATGTACAAGGTTGTTTTGGCTGGATGGAGCAAAGCAGTGGGTTAAATTTTAGCACATTGAGTAGCACAGAGATCTCTCTCCTGTGAAAGACAGGATTGTATTATGTAACAGCCCGGCTGCCAAATACTTGTGCTGGCAGTGGCCAGCCTTCTATGCACCATTGACATCAAAACCCAAGGAGGTTTGATCCAGAGGAGGCATTTGAAAGGACATCTTGTTTTCCTTCAATCTTTACAAACTGAACTTGTTTAAGAAGAGGGAGAAAAAAAAATAGATACAGAGTCTTGTTTGATAAATGAGGAAAAGCAGTGTTTTTTCTCTAAGGTTTTGGATGTTTATTGGTTTAACAGCTATTGCTCAGAACAAGTAGTTTCTATTTACGTTGTTTATCATATCAGCTAACCTGGGGTGATGGAGCGGGGGGGCTGGAGGTTGGGCCCTGTGTGTGTCTGCTCCACAGGAGCTCTCTGACAGCTCACCTTAGTGTCTAATATTCTCACAGAGTCATCTTCAGCGCTCAATAAACATAGGAATGAACAAGTGTCCCACTCCCTATAATGTGCATGCTAAATAAAATATATCAGCAAGTAAGTGGGGACAAGAAACATGGGAACATAAACAGCCTGCAGGAGTACTGAGCTCCCTGGAAGCTGCCACAGTGCTAAAAGCAATATACCCTGATATTGTGCCAGAAGGAATAATCTTTTTGCCAAAAGGCAATTCTTACTAGCTTACCTAAAAATGTGAGGGATATGCTACTGGGTGAGAGCACAGGTTTGTCTAAACTGACATTCTCTCTGACAGTGACTGGTAGCGCAGGCTGGAAGGAAGGGATCAGGGATCAGGGCATGTGTGCAGTGGTCTATCCCCTGACAGAACACTGACTGGCTGGTTAGCCCATCTCTGAGCTGGAGATTTTAATAGCCTGTGACCCTGTGAAAGTGTTTAATCCCTTTTTGAGCTCATGCGGTCACAAGCTCCACAGCTTGCGTTGTGTGGAAAACTTCTCCCTCTGGTTTGTCTCAACTTGCTCTCAGCTTACTCTGACTGAGGCTGCTTTCTCCGGATGGTTTTGCACAGGAACACACTGAGTCACACGTGTGTGGGGCAGTGCTGCTCCAGACACCTCCTGTTTGTGACTTCATTGCGGGGCAGCCACAGCTGGTTTTGGCACAACACAAGGAGGTGTCAGCTTAGGAACTTCCTCATCATTGTCATGTTTTAGGGTGGCAGAATTGCTTTGATGTAAGGATTTAAACTGAGAATGAGATGGATTTACACATGTTTACTAGAAGCAGCTTCCCATCAGTTGTAGTATAGTTTGTGCACCCATGGAAAAACGAATATGAAGTTTCTCAATTAAAATAAAGAGCAGAGTTGCAGGCATTAACAAAATGGAGACAGGAGTTAACATGTGGGTAATATATTGATTATTTTACCCAAGTATGGTACTTGCCTTGGGAACAGATGTTCAGAACACATCCACTTACCTTAGCCTCACCCAGGAAGTTCAATATCCTCTTGTTCATTTGCCAGTAGGGAAGGTGGTGTAATCAGGAGTTAAATACCCCAAATGAAATCACTGAAAAAGTCAGTGGCAGAGCTCGGATTACAGCCCAGGAGCAATGTCTTTCAGTTTTGTATTTAGTCTCATGCCTGCACTTCTCTGGAAAAGTATTTCTGGTCACAATATTTATTAGAGGTGTTAAGTCAAATGAAGTTTGACAGTTTTGCTTGTATTTCTGCTTTCATCTTGAAAGTTTCAGGGCTCTCTTGTCTGCTCAACAAGTCCTGTCAAAGCTGTTTAAGAGAAAGCTACAGAGCCTGGGATTATTGGTAGTATTTTTCTTGTTCATTGCTTCAGCTGCTGGCAAAGCTCTTTGATGATGGTCACGTGCAGGAACAGAAACATGCTGATAAAGTGCAACTTCAGTCTCTATGGGTTTTACTAACCATACAGGAGTGGAATATGAATGATAAACAGCGTTGCATGTGCAGGTCTCAGCATCCCCTTCTCTCCCTTAGAAAAGGTCCCATTCTTCCAGGATCCTGGAAGCTGGTTGCTTGTAAGGTAACTTGTTAGAGGGATGAGGTTGTTTTCCACACACCCCCCCCACCCCCGCCCTTTGCCTTCCAAAGGCCTAGCATGTTTCAGATCAATGTTGTGCCAATGGAAACATCTGCATTTAAATGTGGCATATGGCAAATGCAGTCTGATATCACAACACTGGAGATTTCTCCTGTTAGGAAGGAGCAATTCTGCTGAAAGTTTTCTGGTCTAACACTGAGATGTGCAGAGATGTCAGCACATCTCAGAAAGCATCAAGTAAGAGCTTGACAACTTGATTTGATTTTGATTTTTTGAAGTGCACAAGTTCATTGGCTTTCAGGGAACTCTAAATCTCAGCATCTGTAAAGGCAATGTAAATTAATGAAAAATTCTGCAGACACCATCTTGGAGGAGGGGCTCTAACAATAGGCCACAGAGCAGAGACTAATGGGGGCGAGACCAACAGAGTCCCTTGGAACAGGGTGTGAAATTATATCCATTTTGATATCACATCCGTTTCTACTTTTCTATTCCAATCAAGATGGGGATAAACAGAGGGATTAGCAGGTTATGCTTGTATATCCTGAAAATAGCAACTGTACCCTTATTTTCACAGGTCTTGCTGTAGGAATGGGTAGTTTTGACAGATATGACTGAAAACTGAGCCAAGTTTATTTATCTGAAGACCTAATTTCAAAGTTTTCTTGTCCCTTGAGAAAGCTGGCAGGGGACACAGTTCCTAAACTCATCTTCATCTTCAGGCTGCATTCACAGCTGAAGACCGTGGGATAGGGAGACCGGCTAACCTTCATGCCCTGTTTGTGGTTAGCTTAGGTTTGAGCGTGGGTTTAGTTCAATCTCAAGGAATCCACACTTGGATTGTGAGATTTTGATAATAAATGTCATGGAATGGAATAATTCTGTAGTTTAATCTTGTCATCTTAGTGAAAGTAGAAACTGCTTAGAGATGGACTTATAAAAATGAGAGTTGCCTAAAGCCTGTTTCAGCACCCCAGTTTGGTCTGGCTCCACTGATTGTGGAGGAGTTGTATCCATGTCAAAATACAGTGACAAGAGGATGAATCATGTTCTGGAATTTTTAATGCAGAAAACAAAATCACAATTTAATTTGGAGGGATTTATAGAATGAACCTATTCCATCAGGGAAATTTGAAGAAATAAGGGTGTCCTCTTTCTAGCAGTACATGGGCCAAAACCAGAGAGCAAGGTGTCCAAATTGTTTTTCAGAAACCTGGCATGATACCCTATTTTCGGTGCTGCTTGACAACTAGACTCTGCTAATCGGTTATATTAATGTACAGTAACACAGGAAAATGGTTGGCTTTTGCTTGGCAATTAATCCAAAACTGTTGGCGTCCATACAACCTTTACAAGATGTTATTCAATACAGGTATTGCAGCAGGACGTGAGAGAGGATATCTGCATAACACCTGAAATGCACTCAAACTTTTCTCAAATACATAAATTGATGTGGCTACCATGGGCTTGGGAAAGTGGAGGAAAAGCACCAGACCTGGCAAACCCCAGAATACAGGTTTGGCTTCCAGCATCTGCAAACCAGCTTTAGTCAGTGCCCAGTCTGCAAGCCAGGCAATGTGCCTAGGCCCCAATATTTTGTTCTGCCCTCGTTCTGGGAACATGGCAGGTCCAAGAAGCCAAGGCAAACATGGTGTTTGCTTTTGCTGGGTTATGTTTGGCTGACATTTCCTGAAGGAAAGAGTTCAGGAAAATAAATCGTAATTTTTATTGGGCATCATAATAAGAATAATAGCAGCTCATTAAACAGAGCAGTTGCATTTACCCTGCTTCTGAGAGACTGGTGGGAGAAACAGGCAGTGAGCAGTACAGTGGGGAGCAGAGATTAAATCTTCATGGATCTAGCAGAAAGTAACAGTTTACACAAAATTGTTTCAGGAATTAAATTTACTTTTGTATCTAAAAGCTGGGCTAGGTATCCCAGATGGGACTTTTACAGGAAAAAACAGCTTTTCGTTGTTTAGTTCTGCCCTCAAGCCATTTGAAGTGGCCACTTCTTAGCATCTGGCTTTCACAGGGGGCCAAACGCAAGCAGGATCCCTTCCAGTACCCAGAGAAGTCAACAGAAGGACATAATTTGGTTTTGATTCGAACCTCAGACAAATCAAATGAGGGGGGTACATTATGTGGCACTGTGGCATCTAGATTTCATGGTGATTTGTTTATTGTAAATACTGCAGAAAAAAAATAAAAAATAACTGCAGGCAAATTCTGTGATAGCTGTAAACTAATCTCTTTCAACCACGCAGATGCAATAGAACATCTGGAAAGAACCAAGTATTGAACAAGCAAGAACTGCCTACCTAAATCAGAGGTGCAGTATGAGTCAGCCTCCATATTATCAGCTGAATTCTCAAGATCAGTTCAGTGGCTGGAATTACGTGCCCCTTCTCCTGGATGTGCTTTGTTTGCTTTTGCAGTGCCATCCTTGTCATTTCAATGCCAGTTTTTACTCAAAAGTCTTACCTCTCTGAGATTTTTGTGTTCACTACATCAGGAACCCTGGAAAACTGGGGGTTTTTTTATAATTGAGGACTATTTGGGGATAATTATTGCTATTGTGGCTCTAGAAGGTTTGCCCAGAAAAGGAATCAGGAACCAAATCCAGTAAAATGAGCAAACACCTTTGCCTTGTGTAATTGTCCTTGTAGCTATGTAAATCCAGTAGCGACAGCTCTCTAAGGGACAAAAATTAAGTATTTATGATTTCCTATGGGCTAACAAAGGCAATTCTGCACTGCATAGTGGCTCTCATGAATTTCATTGTTGTACATGAACCCATCTAACATCTACCCAACAGTGAGCACTGCAGAGCTAGCCTTTGTTGTTGGGAAACAAAAGGTAAAATCTTCATGTTTAGCAAATGGATGAACAGGCAGGACAGTAGAACTGCATTCTGGCACTGTGTGTTCTGAAAGGAATCACAAATTGATTAGGAAAGCTGTTTTTTAATTATTATTCAGGGAATCTGCCTTTAACAGTATTATGCATTTATTCTTGGAAGGTTTGCCCTCTTAGGAGGTTCTAGGTTAGATACTCTGAAATTAAGTCACACTCCCCTCAGCCATATATTGTGATTTTCAAATGAAATCTTGATGTATTTATAACTGGGGGAGGGGGAGCCCAAACCCAGCTGCGACAAATTGTTCATTTCATGATACAACGAAAGATAAACTTTTATTGGTTTATGGGTTTGCTTCCCCCTTGTCACTTGGCTGCTTCTCAGGGTCATAATCAGCACCTTTTAACACCAGAATGAAGCAGATTTGCTCCATATGTTTCATACTGAATATTGCTCCACTATCTGCTCTAGCTGTGCCCACAGCCCAGTGACTCCCCTGTCAGTGCTGCAAGAGCCAGCAAACTGCAAGCTCTTGGCAATAGCAGCAACTATTCCCCCTGAAAATATTGCATTATATTCCCTGGCAGAGGAGACCATCTAATGGAGTACAGATGATGTGAATTAATCTTCGAATTAGCATTTCATTTGTTGGCCAAGATCTGATTGCCCTTTTTTTTTTTGTAATATCCTCATAATGAACATAAAAAGATTACAAGATTTGTGAATGTAGTCAGTCCTCTGGAAGCTCTAGCAGCTGGCTAAGCTTTGACTTTTTTTTTTCCTTAGTAATTAAAAACACTTCTACAAACTCAGAACCCAACCATTACTAAGGGCACTTCCAGAGCAAGTTGTAAGATTCAGAACTAAATCACCTCAGTTCCTTCTTGCCAGAGATGTTGAAGAAAAGTATCCTCCTGAGAATTTGTTTGAAAAATGTATTTCTTGCACAGGTCATTAGAATTGAACAGGTTGGCTTGTCTACAAACATATGAATTAAAAGTATTGCTAGAGCTGAGATAAGGACACTTAAATTAATCCTTCCTCTTGGGTAAACCCTGCTTTCATTAGGCTCAACACAGAACACACTGCCATGGCCTAGAATCAATCTCACTCCCAAACCATTTCCAGAATGATGTGCAGGACAGTGAGAATAGATGCTAGTAGTTACATAAAGCTTTGGTTAAAAATACTCGGAATACATTTGACTATTCACAATCTCATTCCCAGAGCAGAAGAGGAAGACACTGTGGCTTTCGGTGCAATGGAAAGGTCTTGCACCAGCAGTGCATTTGTGTCATGATGAAGAGTATTAGGGAATAGAGGGAGCAATGAAAGAGACAGGAGTAGAAAATCCAAAAGGATTATTTTGAACTGGACACCAGAACCAATGGGATATAGGCAAGACATTGCAGGCAAAGCTTGTCTTGTGTCAAAGACTTACTGGTGAAATCAGGGGGCTGTTGGTGCTGGCCTGGATCCCACTAGCACTATCAGACTCCATTCTGTTATATGTGGGATCTCATACTCCTGATGCAGCTGAATCTGCAAGGCCTTGAGTGGGGTGGGACTGGCCCTCGTCTCACCCTTCCATGTACGGTAAGGAGGTGGAAAATTACACACTGCACCTGGTAAGGTCAGTGCTGTGGGCAACTGGGGAGGCTCCATGGAAGAAGTGGAGTTTGCTGTTCCCCATGGCCAGAAGTGATCTGAAGGAATGGGGATGCAATCCAGATCTTGGCATTTAAAAAAGGAGGTGGTGACAGGAAGATTTGCAGGCAACAGATGTGGAAGGAGAAGGAGAGTTCAGGGACAAGGAGGATGGTGCGGTTGGTTCAGGTGCAAAAAAGAAGATGGCTGGAGACTGTGGTGGGAACCGGGCCACTTTTGAAAGTGTCTTCTCAAATGGCTCTGGATTTCCTTTTTCTTTTTTCATTGTTAGTGCACGTGGCAGGTTGGCAGAGTTCAGAGCTGTGTTTACAGCCTGAGGGCTCTTGGTTGCAGAGGAAGTTTCTCTTCTTGAGCACATGTCTGCAGGACTTGTTTTAAGAGGTGAAAAAATATGGCCTTGGGCTAAAGCCAAGAAGTGGAGCAAAGATAGCTGGGGTTTATATCTGATTCCAACACAAGTGTAAAGTTTTCAGAAGTCATTCAATCTTCTGTTTCTCTTAATGTAAAATAGAATATCTAAAAAGGTATTTTAAGGCTTAAGTCTTCAAGCACTTCTAAGGTAAAAGCTGCTGGTGAGAAGTGAAAAGCTTTGAAAGCAGTGTTAACACATCCAGGAGTCCTGTCTTGGACTTTTAACTCTGCCCCAAAGGACATCCACGTTTTGATATCTGTCCTCCTGTTTTACAATGTTTGTGCAAGTGTGTTTGCTGTTTTACCCGATGTGTCGAGGTCAGATAACTTCTTGTCTGATGCAGAAATGTCAGACTGACTTTGACAGCAAAGTGCAGCAGGGCCCAGCCATGGCCATGAGGTGCCTTCCTACGGATCTCCCCACTTTGTAGCAGAGTGCTGGGTATGACACAAATAGGTCTGGTTTTGGGGCAGCTTAGCTGACAATTAATTGAAAACATCGAGGTAAAGGAAAATTGAACAATTCTTTTACAGCAGGTAACAGTGACAATTTACCTATCTCCCCTGTGAATCCCTTAGGTTGGAAAAATTCCTAGACCAAGCGTGATTTTCTGGGATGCTGAGCATGCCTGTTTCCTTTTCCTTTCAACAGAGAATCAAGCCATTAATTTGTTTACTGAAAGACTGATTTCTAGCAAGAAACTACAAGGATGAGAAATGCAATGGCACCATGATTGTCACATGATGCACTGACATGATGCAGGAAAATCTTAGACCTTTTGAAGTCCTCTTTTTCTGTCAAAATTAACACTTTTCGTGTTCACCAGAGTACAATCTAGTTTGCATGATACACTTTGCCTCGTGTACCGTGCATCTCTCAGATATCTGTCCTCTCCCAAATATGAAAATAGCTTCAAGTACTGACTAGACACTGTTGTGTGTCAGGAGTGGTCAGCGTCCTGCTGGGCTGATAACCTCAGTAGATCAGACAAGCAGCCAGAGCCAGAATGAAGCACTTTTGTTCCTGTTATATAAATGGGAGAGAAACGACCAGAAATTATGTGACTTTCTTAGAATTGTGCTGGATGCGTGTGGCAGAGCTGCACTACCACACTAAATTTAAATTACCACACACTATAACCTCGACCACTGGGACCCAGTGTTTTAACTCAGCCACTGAACCATACTTGGTGTCCTCTGAGGCCTCAGCAGTGGCTGATACTTTTAAATCTTTACTCAAACAGGTTGATTAAAGTCCAGCTATCAGTATCTATTAGGCTATTAGTAGAGCTCCTAAGTGTTTCTGTGAGATTTCTCTCCTCTCTCCACCCTCCCTGGATTTGCTGTGTGCAGTTATGTATCCCTCAAGTTTTCCTTGAAAACTCGGATTCATTCAGTTCCATGAATGCACGATTCACAGTGGAGCTGACACATTTCATTAAGCTCAGCACATTGCGTAGAAGTTTGGCAAAGGGTCCCTGGTCTTTATTCAACCCAGACACACTGTGTGACCAGCTGTCACAGACTGGTTGTAAAATTAGAATAAAACCATAAAACACAGTTGAGGGAAGGGAAAAAATTGCCCTTCTCTGGGGACAGCACTTTGAGCTGTGACAAAAGATTCACAGAGCACATCAGACACAGACACACACAAAAGCTTTGTGCAGAACTCAGCTGGTTTCAGTTTTCATGCTTGCACATTATACCGTGAGTAGGTGCCATGGTGTAAAGGATTCACCTTGTTCCAGCTTCAGCATGAAGCTCTGCTTTTAGCTCAGCTGCCCAGAGCACATTCCGTCTTCAGTGGAACAGTGTTTCCTTTTAGCCAGGCTACAGGACCGAAAACAAGCGGTGAAAACTTGCTGTGCTACATGAGAGAACAGCACAAGAATGGAGGGTTGTGCAGCACTTTTTCCGTAAATGAACTAAAATCTGTTTGTACTCCTCAGATCTGTCCCAGCCCGTGTGAGGCAGACACACACACTGTCCCTGTTTTGCAGAGCTCTTTTCTCCCATTCCATGAGGCAGCACACTGTGGGTTCCCTCGCCATAAAGATGCACCTGGGGATGGGGTTTTTTGCAGCTCCTCTGGCCTCAGGGTTAAGTGGCCCAGACCCAAGCAAAGGTATGATCCCTTGTTTTCCCTTCGCATGAGAAACTGAGCTGGGTGGCTGCTAGAGTACATTTAATTCCTGGGATGCTGCATCAGGACAGAGGGATCTGCACTGCAGCTCTTCCAGGCAGCTTTTGGGGGGAGCATCAGGCAGGAATCAGTTGGTGCATAAAGCTTGTTATATCTGATTAAACGGCTAAAGAATCATTACAGAGTTGAATTGTAGGACTCTACTGCATTTGGGAGCTCACTTGGAGGCACTGTGGGATTGATTTGTTGAGTATCTGTATTTTCTCTAGATGTCAGATAGAGATCTTGATTGTCTGAAACAGGAATTCCCAGGTTAGTGGATATGAAGAAACTGTGGCCACAAACAGCAAGTGAGTAACAGAGCTGGGGCAAAATTTCCATTTCCTGACTTTCACTGCTGCAGTTAAACTACCAGGTGTGATTTTTATTGTCACTGTTAGGTAATTGGATGATGTATAAGTAGGTCATAACTTTGGCAGAGAAATAATTGAAGACTTCAAGGCCCTGATAGATGACTACTCTAGATGCTAACAAAATTAGTTAATAAACAGTGATGAAATTATATCATCATAGAGTAAGTGAAGCATGCAAACAGCACGACTGGAGCCTGTTTAACGCCTGCTGTTTACCTCGATTCATGCCAATTTATAAAATGGGTTAAGCTATTTCCATTCCAGCATCCTGTTCTCCACGTGGGAGAAATCTTGTCTAATGAAATGCGTTCAACTGAAAAATTATTTTTTGAGGCTCTTTAATCTCTTTCCTCTGAGATGAGGAGGTGCAGTTCTATGTCGACACTGAATTCTGACCCCTCTGGAGCAGAGAGGGTGGCAAAGCATACTATATGGAAATTAAATGCATGTTAAGTTCTTATTTTCCTATGTTTCTATGTGCTTCATGGTAGGACTGGCTCTGCTCTGGGATGGAGGGATGGATGTACGGATAGATTTGGGCCCGGAAAAAGCCAGGCAGCTCTATTTCAGCAGGTGCCCTGCATTTTTGTCTTCCTAGATGTAGTAAGATGCTGTGGATCTACCTTACAGCAGAATTTATTACGCTAATCCTGCATGGTTCACTCTGTGGGAACAGATGTGGCTTTTTGCAATATATTGACAGAGATTCCACTTACAGCATTATTTTATTCATAAATGTATTACAAAATCCCCTCAAACAAAAAAAACCCACCTCTGATACTGGGAAGCAGTAGGCTGGTACCTGAATCCAAAGCAAGCATCTTGAATGTGAGCATGGGGCTGATAATACCAGGAAAACTAAATTATGGTCCTGGGGTTTAAATTGCCTTATTCAGAAGGAGGCGACAATGTTCAGCATCTCACAGGATTAAACCCAGGAAGGGATATCTGGCATTTCTCATCACTTCTACTCTGCTTCTATAAATCCTGAACATAAGATTTTTTTTGTAGAAAATCTTTTTTTTTTTAATTGCTTTTATAAGAATTAATGTCATGTACAGACACATTGATGCATACAGAGACACTTTTCCCTAAGGAGATCTGGGATTTCATGGCCTTTTTTTTTCCTTCCTTTTTCTATTTTTTCTTTTTCCTTTTTATTTTTTCCCCTTATTCCAGCCAAGGATCTGAGGAACAAGGCTGTTTGTCAGGCAGCGTTTTTGTCTAAAGTGGAATGTGACTGGCCTTCCCAATGAAAGGCTTTCAAATGGGCTGCCTGGGGGATCTCACAGCCAGCTCACCCTCACTGCAAGAGTGAAAGAGTGGCTCTGCTGTAGCTGGCCTGGCAGGATGGATACACAGGAGTGCAGGCTTCTGAGGGAGTGCAGCCAGCTGGAGTGTCCTCTTGACTGAGCAAATCCTAAAGGGAGTCCTTATTCTGCTGGGAAGAAGTTGTGGGGTTGGCTTTACTCCCAGCCTCTGGCAAGAGGGACGTGTCAGTGGCAGGCAGGGTTTTGTCCCTAAGCACTTGTGATATGGCCTTGCTCTGTGTCCAGGACAGAGCTGTCCTGCCCAGGAAGGGGACTAGGGGAGACACTCTTGAAGCAAGAGTGGTCCTAAAATTGCTTCAGTGGCAACATGAGCTCAACCAGACCCCAACTCTGAGGAGTATGGATATAACTTTGTATTATTTGTCCTTCTCTCCTTTGCTTGTTCTTCGCTCCCTCAGCATTTCCAGAAAACCCCTCAGGCTTTATGTCTTACTCTCCGTTTGCTGCTCTTTATTTTTCCTGACAGGTGTTGTACGGATTCTGATATGATCAAGTGCTTAGTGTCATTCCCAGTCCTGTTATTAGGCATTTTAAAGTGCAATAAACTGCCTGCCTGGCCCGTGCAGTATTGCATTGCCTGTAGATTCAGGTGGATTTTCTGCATCTTCTGAAGCATCTTCCCCAGGTAGGTAGCAGATGCACTTTTCCCTTTAAACAAATAATACCCCCAGGAAAAAAAGGAAAATGCTAATGCTGCTGTTCCCTTGAGGTTTTAAATCCTGAAGGGCCCCTCACCAAACAAACTACTGCCAGGCTGAGCAGGAGGGTTGGACCTTCAGAAACGTGATGGCTTAGGCCTTTTAAATGCAAATCCATTTTTCTGGGATCCCATTTAACAGAAAGAGCTTGCGTGAAAGCACCATCTTTAAGTACATGCAGTTTTTAAAATCTCTTCACTTGCAGAATAGTTTAGCTTTGGCAATTTCCTGTTCATATGACAATACATTTTTCATGGTAATGGCTATTTTCTTCAAGCTGGACAAAAAAAGTCATCATACTTCTGTTAGTCAGGGATACCACAGACGCAGTCTAGTGTATGTAAACTCACTGATTTCTCAGAGACTTTGGCAAAGGACTTCTTTCTGAAGTGAGAATTGTCACTAGCATTAAAGAACACTTGAGATGAAATTCTGCTCTCAGTAAATTCAAGCCTTGAATACAGAGAATGACAGACAGCACTTGACTTACTAATTGCTGTCTAAATAATAATCCCACTGGGCAAAATTCACAGGCACAAAATCATTTGCACAGGCCTGCAGTGGGAGTGAGGTATCCCTGGCTGTGCAAATGGCCCTAAGGCAAGAATACAGATGAAGGCAGGGCAAATGCACAGGAAGCCTCGAGCTACACCTTCATTCAGCTTTCTGTTTCTGTACCTCAGTCTTTCAATTTGTGATCTGGGAACAAGTAACTCTGCACTTCTTTAAACTGTTGTGAAACTTCATGGATGAGAGTTTATGGAATGATCTGAGGTCCTCTCCGGTGGGGTGGCGCATTATTAGGATCAGAACTGCACCAGATATTGAGTCCACGCATGGGCCCTGGAGACCATTGCTTGACTCAGATGCTGTAGGTAAATTTAAATCTGTGCCACAGTTGCTACGTCTGCAGAGAATGGCAGAGAATGGCTGTTTTCCTTTTAATCTGCTGTTCTTCAATGGGTTTCCAGCCTTTGCTAGCCTGTCTTTGTGAAATGAATTTTCGCCATTCAAAAGCAGCAGTGTTTTATTTTTGTTTTAGCTGTGCTTGGGAATGCAGAGCAATTCAATCAAGAGGAAAATACACCATGAAAAGCTCTGAAAGCCCTGAGGTCAAGGATCTGAAGTTACCCACAATATTAATGACAAACCAGTGGCTGCACCATGGCAACGGACAGAAGAATACGTGGCGTGGAAACCATAAGTAGTTTGGGGCTTTGAAAGAGCACAAACGGGAGAAAAATGGAAATTACATCATGTTCTCTCTGTTCTGTGCTAGGACAGCCATGTACAGTCTAATCCCCAGTGCTGGTGAGTCCAAGACTTTCAAGAGGGCCCCATAAGAGAAAGAGAAAGGCTTTGGAGCTAGAATTAGAGTGGTGAAAAGTTTTGTTGAAAGGGGGAAAGGTTTGGATGGAAGGAGGTTAGATGAAGTTACTTGAAAAAAAGGATGCTGATGCTGTGGGATCTCCATTCTTGGGTTCTCCTCTGGGATTCCCTGCTGGGTCCAAGCGAGTCACTGAAAAATCAAACATTGGTGGTGGAGTTGATTAGAAATGTGAACCTCAGCTCCTTTGCCTGAGCTGGGAATTAGTGGCACTAGGTTGTGCTGTTGACTTCAGAGGGTGTTGTTTCTCGATTAAGAAATGAAGGGATTGTTTCCAAAAACTCCTCTAGATAGAATAGCTTATTATTCTTTATTTTTACTAGAAGATTATGTTTCTGTGACCATCCCTGCTGGCTGATGGTACATGAGATAATAAAGAGCTGAAAATATGGAGGGTTGAACTATCCAGCTCTGGCATCTCGTGGCAGTGCTATTGAGCAGGGATGGGGGAGTGGGACAGGGGAGAGAATTGGAAGAGTAAAAGTGAGAAAATCCATGAGCTGAGATCAAGTTGGTTTAACAAGTAACCCAAAAGCTGTGCACACATGCAAAGCAAAACAAGGCATTTGTTCACCCCTTGCCGTGGGCAGGCAGATGTCCAGCCATGCCCAGGAAAGCAGGGCTCCATCACGTGTGTCATGGTCGCTGGGGAAGACAAGCACCATCACTGCCAGTGGCCCCCGTTCCTTTTTCTTCCTTGAATTTTGTGCATTGAGCACGGTGCCATATGGTGTGGGATATCCCTTGGGTCAGCTGGGGTCAGCTGTCCCAGCTGTCCCCTCCCAAATTCCTGTGTACCCCCGGCTGACTTGCTGGTGGGGTGGGGTGAGAGACAGAAAAGGACTTGACTAGTGTGCAAATGCTGCTCAGCATTAATGAAAACATCCCTGTATTGTCCACACAATTCCAGCACAAATCCAAAACATAGCCCCATACCAGCTACTGTGAAGAAAATTAACCCTATCCCAGCCAAAACCAGCACACTATGGTGGAACTGAGCTCTACAAACCTGTGATGATCCCCATTGCCATACTCGGCTACCCCAGCCTTGAGTTAAGTGCGGATTTTTGCTGTAGTGCAGCATGTGCTGAAGCTCTGCCCAACCCTCATGTGGCACACATTAACATCATGGCTTGGAATCAATGCTGGCACCTGCAGCTCTGCATCTTGTTTTGCACAAATGCCTTTTTTTCCCTCTTTCCTTCAGCTGTATGAGCATTTCAGCCACAGAACCATCCAGAGAGCTTTCTATAAATGGGGAATTTTTCTTTTTGTAAGTCAAGCTCCTCCATTTTGGAACACCCGTGCTATAGATGGTGACTCGAATCGGGGTCATGGTAAACTGCGTCACTGAACAGCCCACATTTCTGTAACATCTGTTGCTGCAGCATTTGCTGTGTACACTTGCAACCAGATGACCTAATTCTCTTTGTGTGAACAGGGAGTGCACTTGGGTAGGGAGAGGGCTGAGAATATTTTGAGGAGAGCCCTGTACAGGAATCTGCCCATTCAGTCTAGTTGGCTGGATTGCAACAACTCAATTGCAACCGGATGAGAAGAGAGGCATATAAGGCATCATGACTTCGTGGAAGAGCACAAAACATCGTTGAGGGAATGGGCAAGGGGTGAAAAGCCACTTAAAATCAGAACAGGAAGATTTTAAAATAAAAACCAAACTTCCCTGGATAAAGGCAAGAAAGGGAGAAGCAGTGAGCTTGTCGCAGTAAATGTTGCAAATGACCACTTAGTGCCTGAAATATACCCGTAAGGCCCTTTTAATGGTATGAAAGGCAGTAGCTCAAGAGGTGTTAAATTCGAGACAGGAGGGCTGTGCAGCTTCTGGGCACTCTGGTGAACAGTTTCCTTTGAAGCACTTTGATGACTTGGGAAAAGCTGGGATTAAATGACAGAAGGGGACAGAAAGTTCAGCTGCCGGGACATGGGGCTGAGAAATGTGACTGTGTTTTCTTCAGTTGGTTGGCATTCCTTGAGTATCATTCAATCTCTTGTTCAGTGCATTGCTCAGTGTCTATCCAGATGACCTTGAGTGTTTTACTTCTGAACATGAGTTGCTTCTTTCCACACTTTTTAATGCTTGTGGTGCTGTAGCCCCACAAGAAAGAGAAATTAGATGAAACTGCCTAGTCATGAATACTCTTATTTCTTGAGGGCATTCTGCTTTCCAAAATAATCCTAATTATACCTAATTTGTCTCTTTTTAACTGCCTTCTTTGCATGGATCCTTTTCTCCTCATACTTGTTTAAATGCCTAACGTGGTTGCGAATAGATAGGAATGGAGACAAAAAGCAGTGGAGGAGTGACGGTGAAATGTGCATGTGTGCAGTCAGGGTGATCCAGGCTTCAGTTTCTGTGGGACTGTTTTGCTGACTAGTGTCTCCAGGGCAGGGCCATGCTCTGGATTCCTGCTCCCTTTCTATGACTGGCCAGAACTGGCTGGCGGCAGTTTGGTCCCGTGGAAGATCTGCAAGAATTCAGCAACTGCCTTAGAGGGGACGAGCAGGACAAGACTGATAGACAGGTTTGGGGCAGAAGAGAAATGTTATCTGTGCTGTCTGTTGGTGAAGGGGACTGGGTGGGTTTTGGATTTTTGTCGCTTCCAAAATTTTTTAACAAAGGGATCTTCTAGGAGGGAGAAAGGTAGAAATAGTGGGTGCCCCATCTTAAATGACTCTCTAGAAAGTTGTAACAGGGAAAGTGGGGAGGAGTTTTTGTAACATCCTTGTTCTCTTTTGCTCTTGCTTTCTCTGAGGTCTGTTTTGCTGGTCAAACAAAATACTGAAAACTCCAAGCTACTCACCCCTCAAAAATGGCCCAGATGTTCCACTTGGACCAAGAACTGCAAATCCGCCTCCCTCTGGCTGTTTACTTGACTCCCCTCATTAATGCCTTGATCTTTCTCAAGATGGTTGTGTGGCTATGGAGCCACAGCTGCCTCATGAGTACAACTCCTCATGCACTGACTGTGTCACATAACCAGCAGTGGGGCTCTGGGGGGCTCTGGGGGCTTCTCTGTGACTTCAGATCTCTCTGGCAGTCAGCTAGGACGGGGCTAAGACTGCTGTTCACTCTATGTCCAACCTGGTGCCAATACACATGAGAGCAGTGAGACCCCAGTGGAGCTGCTATCCTTGCCTCTCTGAGATATTCCCAGCCTTGCAGAATGTGTCTTGTGGCTGTTGGCCGTGCAAAACTTTCAGTATGCAAAGGAGGGTTGGCCACTGCTCCTCCAGCTGTTCCTAAAGTGTTCTGTGTCAGTGGTAACCCTGTGTGTAATATCAGAAACAGCAGCTACAGATGGAAAATCACCAAAGTGCAAGTCGTGCTGACATGCTCAATGCCTGACATCAGATTCCTCAGAAAGGATCCTGAGGAATCTGGGAACTGTGGCACATGATGGATTATTTCTGGTTTGGCCTGTCTCCTCTATGCAGCTTATTTCTGTCAGTCTCTGCTCCTCTTGACAGCTGGAGGGTTGTGGAAATGCAACTTGTCTCTCGCTGCCTTCACTATTCCAGCTCTGCTAACAGGCTGGCATAAGTCTGAGTGTGACACATATGAATGGTGATCATATGTCCTAAGGTGACAAAGTCCTGGAGTACAGTCTGCCCTGTTCTTTCCAGCAAGGCTGCAAAAAATAATCACTCGTGTTTGCTGGAAGCAAAAGACATGAAAAGAACGCCAGCCCTTGTGTCCTTTCACAGTTTGTAAGCAATTAAGCACCAAGAAAAACAGCTTACACAGGTTACAGAGAAAAGACAGATTCAAAGTCCATTGCTACCTTCTGATCCCTGGCAATAAAACCTTCAAGCTGCTCCCCGGCCTTTCTAGCTCATCGGGGGGCATGTTCTGAGCTCTCCCATCCCAGTTCTTTCCCTGACCTTGTTGTTGCAGTCAGATGTCAGCAGTCTGCCCAGGCAGCATTGGGCACGGCTTGCAAATTGTGGAGCATGATGTCCCCTGCATGCCAAGCCCTCTGCAAGGCTCTCAGCACTGTGCAAGTGTGGGGTGAGACACAGGGAAAGATGTTGTTCTGTGTGAGCACAAGCTTAGGGCCCAGCCTGTCAAAGGCTAAACGCTCTCAGCTCCTCAGTGCTGCCACTGGGGTTCAGGATATTCAGCACCTGGTGCACAGAGTGGCTTGTTCAGATATAACAAGGATGTTTTTTATGCTAGGCTTGAGTGATCCTATTTTGGTATGGGAGAGATGGCTTAGGCAGCTCCTTTTGTTCCAGCCTGTTTCCAAAAGTCTCAAGAACAATACTACAACTCTGTGAAGTTCTTGATAGTTCAGCTTTCACCCTCTAAGAATGTATAACAGCAGGAAATAATCTGTCCAAACCTTACCCTGAGATACAAAAAAAAAATTAGAGAACCAGCAATGTTGCTGGATGATCCCACATCTGTAGCGGGCCTAAACCCAGGGCTGAAGTCAAGTTTGTGGTGGCATCTTCACTCTGGATCCAAGTTTTCTTTTAGAGTCCTATGCTTATACAACCTGAGTGTGGGGATGGATGGACTCACAAGAGGTTACCAAGTACGTATTTTGTGTTCTTAATGCTGGTGTCAATATTAAATGGTCAATCCCTTTTAATAACATTGAATTTTCACTTCACTCTGCCTAGAAATTTATCCCACAGTCTAGGGCTCAGTGAAGGGGTCAATATATCTTTGAGCTCATTCTCTACAGGGTGGTGCTTTTCTAGCAGAGATCACAGGAAAATAATGGCACTTGTGGGAAGGGTGATCTCACCCCAAGGATTGTTTGAATCCCTTTCACACAGGTAGAAGGAGAGGAGCTCACTGCAGAGACCAGTATTTTCTGGGCACTGGGGCCAAATTTGTTCTGTCAGCAAATACGCGCAGCAGCACATGACACCTTCTAGGTACGCAAAGGGGGCAAGATGAGCCAGTAGCTCCTGCGAGAGTTCCAAAAAAAGAGCGAAACTCTGGTGCTGCTTGTTCACGGCCTCCCTGGAGTCTGCAGAGGGGAAATCTAGTGCCATTCCCCTGCCATCTTGCTTCCCAAGCGTACCTGGCAAAGAACGCCTGATGCAAAAAATAAACCATGGCAAATGCTGTCTGTTTCCATTACTGTATGGGGAATGACTGGCTTATGTAACGTGCAGCGTGAAACCACTGCAGGGACCAAGTATAAATATTGCCCTATTGTGGAATGCACTGGCGGCATAGCTGTTATTTTTGTGGCTGATGAAAAATCAAAGCTCATTATCGCTCCTGAGGTTTGCCCTCTCTGTGCACGTTGGTGTGTGGGTCTGTCTATTTCTGTGCATTAAAGGCTCTGGGTCAAATCCTGATAATTCTGAGTCTATTTTTACTTTGTCACTACTCAGGCAAAACTTTCATTGACACTAATTGGAAAGCTGCCTAAGTAAAGGGTGCTGAGGGAATTGAGAAGCGGGCTGTAACTTGGCTTGATTTTAGTTTCTGAAAATCCCTTTCTTGAGATTTACTTTATAAAACATACACTTGTTAATGCAAGTTTAAAGTCCATGCAAATTTACACTGAACCACTGGAGCCATACATTGATATTTTTTTGCAGCTGAGATCTCTTTTGCTCTGCCTTTAGGATTTAGGTGTCCTATGTGTCTGTGGATATGCACTTTGTAGGACTTTGCCCATGGAAGGGGTAAGGGCTTGTGTTTGAAATCATCCACATGGCAGTGGAGCAGTGCTGACTTTCACTGGCTGTAGCTCTGCCACGCAGAGCATTTACCTTTTTTGTTTTTTTCTTTTCCCCCTTTGTCAATGCAGGCATTTGGTGTTGGAGAGAAGGGATTCAAACAAGTCCCCTTCAATCTCAAAGTTTTTCCTGCTCTTCTCCTTCCAGCCTGATGCCTCCAAGTTTGTTCTCTCTGAACTGCTGCCACTATCTCACACAGAGGTGGCAGTTTGTCACTTGGCATGGAAGACCCCACGTGAAAGGCACCTGGGGAAGAACTGGCTTGTGGAGTGAAATGCATATCCAGCAGATGAAACATGAAATGTATATACAGCAGATGAAACAATCCTCTGGCAAGGAGATGAAAATGTCTGCCAGGTGGGAGCTCTGAATGAGGGGCAGTCAGAAAGATGGGTTTTCTTTTATCATTTGCCTGATTTTTGATTTTGGACTCTCTCAAATTATGTACTTGTGTATCAAGTTCTCAGGAAGAACTTGGTTTGAGGAAAAACAGACAAATCCATTCTGGACAGATGGTGCTGTGAAAAAGGGTGGCAGAGAGGTGGCATGAAAGCAAACGGAGGAGGGGGTGTGAAAGGAGGATGGAGAGAGGGAGTATGTCTGATACAGGCTCAAGCAAGTCTGCGAGGAATGGTGTAAACCAGCCCCTGAAGTGGGCCAGGGAGCTCGTGGCACATGAAAATCGTGTTTACAAGAAGAAACTTTTGTGAGTGCACAGGGGCTTTCTTTTCCCTCCAGTGGCACTAATGAGAGTCATCAAGTTGCAGCTACTTACTGGACACAGTCACAGGCTTTGTTCTGGTCTTTTTCTCCATATCCTGAGCTTCCCTTTTTTGGTGCTACCACTCAAACTAGTTTCCAAACTCCCCTGGAGTCTGGGAACTTGGAAACAACCCATCCAATTCCAATCTTATCACCCTATGATCCAGCCTGTGTTTTAACCAGTTGGGTTATTTTCTAACTATTCCTAGAGAGTGTAGGCGAGACCATGGTTTGGGCCACAGTGCTGGTCATGGAAAATAAGCATGGGAAATATTCTGATTAATGTTATGTTTTCCTGCCAGGGAACCAGTGGTGGACGAGTTGCCAAGACCTTATTGCTGTCCCTGCAGAGAAGAGGTTCCCAGATTGCACGGTGACATTTAGTCGTAGCCACAGTCCTCTTTGCCGGTGTCAGACCTCTGAATCTCTCCAGAAAAGGGGAATATCCAGCCTGTGCTCCCACATCTACAGAAAGGTGCCATCCTGTGGCAGTGGTACAAGCAGCTGAAGCTGAAACAGACTGTCAAGGAAGCAGTACCACCGCCCGATGGTGGGCTAGAGCATAGACCCTATCCCCCCATCTTTCAACAGGATGTCAATTATAAGTTCCCCCCTCCCCATTTTATTATAATCAGGTTATACATCTTCAGTTCTTGTATTACATATGTATAAGTTCTCGAAGGTTCTGTGTTACTCGATGCCAAATTTTCCCATTGGAAACCAAGGAAATGAGATTGATTAAGCCAGATTTTGCTGAGATGCAGGAGACTATTCCAAATTATCTAAACTGGGCTCTGATATAAGTAGAAGAGCCTGTTGGTCTTGAGCTGAAGACAGTACAAGGAGCATTGTGAGGTTTTTCCAGCCCACAGTGTATATGTGATCCACAGTAGTGCACTTATAATTGGTCAATTTTAAGTTCCCCCCTCCCCATTTTATTATAATCAGTTTATACCTATTCAGTTCTTGTATTACATATGTATAAGTTCTCGAAGGTTCTGTGTTACTCGATGCCCCATTGGTTCCGTTCCTGTCAATTTGTTGTACCCTCCCCTTGTTATAGTCCATTGGTTGTTGTACCCACTGTTCCTCCCCTGTTCTCCCCAGTTATTGGTTCTCTGTGTTATCTCCGCCTACAATACTGTCTGCTTAGAAACCCTTGTCACTACCCGGTGGGGGGGCTTTTTGCTTCTGCCTCCCTTCAGTGTGTTCTCCTGCTGCCCTCTCCCCTTTCAATAAACGCCACTGGAATGGCAAGCAAAGCCTCTCCCTTGCCTCTTTGTCCTGGTGCTGTGGCTGCTCTCTGCCTGCCAGGCGAGCTGTTTGCATTGGGGCTGGTAGCTCAGGCTGGGCTCGGGCACAGCGGCACAGATCCTGCTGCCAGGCGAGCTGTTTGCATTGAGGCTGGTAGCTCAGGCTGGGCTCGGACACAGCGGCACAGATCCTGCTGCCAGGCGAGCTGTTTGCATTGGGGCTGGTAGCTCAGGCTGGGCTCGGACACAGCGGCCCAGATCCCGCTGCAGTGCCGGCCGGGCACAGGCGCTGCCTTCCCTGCCACCTGGCCAGTGCCAGCGTCACCATCCTGCCAGAACAACCTTTGAGAAGAAGTGGTGAATAGATCAGGAAATAAACAGGTTGGTTATTCTCGGTGGCACATGAAGCTCTCTGGAGACAGCAGAAGGAGGATCCCTCTTCTGAGAGATGCTTTTACTTTGGTGATATCCATAGAACAAGAAATTTCTTCTTTGTCCATCAGCTTTACCATCAGACTTCAGGTTTATTACTGTTTGATATGACATGTTGTCCCAGCTATTGGCCCAGACTGCTGATTCCTCTGCAAAAATATGAAATTGGCTTGAGATGCAGCCCTGGACTTCTGGGGAAACTATGCTGCCTTTCCTGGGATACCTGTAGAAACAATAAAATGCAGAAATCCCTTTTATTACAAGCCTTTTCATGAGGTTGCTGACTGACTATTTGGAAAACCAAAAGAATTGTGTAGTTTGGATAATTTTGCGTATGAAGGCTCTCATGTTTCTCATCTTCATTCATTACTATACTTAATGTGTAATTACAGTCAGCTATGAGCCATTAGCAGTTAATTCCCTGTTACTGATGAAGATGGAATTGAGTTGCCACTTCCAGGTGTCTTATTTCATGCTTCTTAGTGTCTGAGCCTCCAGAGGAGCATCTCTGAAATGTCTCTGTAGGGCAGGCAAAGCATGACTTTCCTAGAGCTGGGCTGGAGTTGTGTTGCAACCTAAACAGTCAGTATTCAGGATTTTTGTTCAGTTTTTCATTTCACGGCGTTTGAAGATGTTTTGGAGCCGTCCAGGAGGCTTCTAGGATTAAATGAGGTCCCGAGGCAGGTGGTTTTCCTGGTGTGGGGATGGTCAGCATCACTTTCTATGTTTAGAAACATCTGTGTACGACTCCAGCTTCTAGTTTATATTTTCATGCCCATGGGAAAATATAAGGGAAGACATGGTTTCCACGTGGAGCAATGACTGGATTGATCATTGCTGAGGAATGAATTTGCTTCTCTAAATCAACCTGTTAAAAGGGCTTCCAGATACAATGTTAGGGAGAATTTTGCTGATTGGTGCTAGAGGGAGAGACTCAATACATGTGCATGAATCCCTAATAAACCTCACATATTCAGGTGTTAGGAGCCTTATAGAGCTTCAGTATCCAGCAAGGCTGGATGCCTGTGAGCTCCTGTTCCTTAGGATTTATCAATAGAACTCATGACTGTGCCCACAGAGAGTTAATTATAGTATATTTGATATGACTTATTATACACCTGAGGGGCAGGCGTCAGTGGGTACAGCAGGCTTCCTCCAGGTCTGTCAGTCAGACAGAACAACCCCCCAGTGCTGCAAGGTCACAGCCCTTCAGGAAGGTACATTCACTACAAACTTAGCACTGGAGCTCCATAAATCTACTTCATCCAGCACTGGAAAAAAATCACCAGTTGCCTTTGGATAATGAGGTGTACTTGAAATCAGGCCTGTGGCAACCTCTCCGCTATTTCAGGATGTTCCTGCTGTAATCTTCTGTTCCTTCCATTCTCCAAGACATGATGGACCCCTTGCTTTGTTATGAAAAGAGCTAGTGCCACAATGGAGACCAGATGACAGGACTAAATGGAATTACTCATATATTAATAGATGTTAGGGCCAGAAGGGACCGTCACGACCAAATCCTCTGACCTCCATGACATAGGCCAAGCAACCACATCCAAAAATTCCTGGAGCAAGTCCTCTATATGGGAGCTATGAAGATAATTTTAGAAGCAGGGTGGTAATTTAAATTACCACAAGTGATGGAAAGTCTCTCTGGTTGTAGTAATTGCCATGAAGCCGTGACATCCCTCTGCCCCCAGCCAAAGTGCTGAGGGGCCAGCCATGACATAATCATTTAACACTGCACCCTTACAGGAGGAGAAGTTCAAAGCAAAACCAGCAGAGTTTCAGGAAGGAGATGGCTATGGATTGACTGTAGCTCAAGAAATCAATGCAAACTGCGTATGGAAAGCAAGGAAATGAGATTGATTAAGCCAGATTTTGCTGAGATGCAGGAGACTATTCCAAATTATCTAAACTGGGCTCTGATATAAGTAGAAGAGCCTGTTGGTCTTGAGCTGAAGACAGTACAAGGAGCATTGTGAGGTTTTTCCAGCCCACAGTGTATATGTGATCCACAGTAGGGCACTGAAGAGTGAACATATAGCACAGCTCCCTGCACCGAGAAAGATCTTTGAGGTGTTTTGCCCTGGAGTGAGCTTGATCCTTTCAAAAACAGATGTGACATGTTTAAGAGCAAAGAAAGGACTGAACATCAAATGCTTTAGAGCCCAACCCTTCCAGGGAACATGTTCCTGCAAAATATTGGGTGACCTCCAGTCACTGATGAGTGTGAAAGCCAGAGCTCTTTAGCACATAGCAAGATCATATAAGACTTTATAAGAGTGGTGTGATGTGTGTCGAGCAACTTCCCCTTCCTGAGCCAAGAAGGAAAGGAAGCATCTTCTCTAGGCATCTCTTGCACTCTGAGACACTCATTCTGTATTTATGCACCTACTTTGATCCTCTGGACAAGACGTTTCTGACTTAAAAAACCTGAGCCTCTGTTCCCAGTGTGATTGCTTCACAAAATGCTCCTTCCTCTCAAGCTGCTCACTAGCGTGGCTTTTCTGATCACTCATTTGCTGGGATTGTGCCAGCCCTTTAAAGGGTTAATGTTCAATTACTCCTCTGTGCCACTTTCTGGTCACCAAGGAAATGCCTCCAACAATCAAGGAGGCAGTGCAGCTGATGAGGATGTTTCCAGGCCAATCCCTCAGCAGAAGGGTAAAAGGACACGCAGGAATTGCTCAGAAAGCCACACGCAAAGTAAGAAATGATCACTTTAGGAGTATCCATTCACACCTCCTCTCCAGCTTGCCTCTAGATCATAACAATACCCTTTAAATTTTTTTGTTGCTGCTACTATGGTTTGGGGAATACAGCAATAGTGGAAACTCTAGAGAAAAATAAATCTAAATATAGCTATCAACCGCACAGGCTATTTTCATATGTAGCTTGCAAAGATGTATGAATAATTGATGGCATGGTTCATATTGTGCCATTAATTAGCTAGGCACTGACTGAACTACCCATCCCACCCTTTGAGGATGAAGTGCTGAATATTTTTGTTGTCATTATCATAATTCTGGCTTTCAGTTCCGTGGACAAGGGCCAGCACTGAAACTCCAGCTCCAGCCACCCCAAAAATGGGTGGTGTTAGGAAGTTGACCCACAACTGAGTTCCAAGTTTAGCAAATCTTTATCATGGCAGAAAACCCCAGGTGTGACCATCCTGGGGTCAGTCTCTGGCCTTACTTGAATCAGTGGAGTATTTGCCAGTGGCTAGATTTGGAGACAGGAGTGCTAGCTTGAGAGTTTCAAGCTAGGATTGTATTTACAACTTGTTCTTATCTTAAACTGGGACAGGAGGAAAAAGTGTTCCTCAGTTTCTGCACTCATAAGGACCTAGGTAGAAGCAGCTAATTAAAAATGTTTTTAGTGTCTTGTTCTCAGCTGTTGGGGAAAATATTATGATCTTGTGCCCCATCTTCCATCCCTGTGGGATACACAACTCCATTATTAGATGTTCTCACTGCAAACACTTTAGTAGGTTAGCCCATCATTTCTGGAAACATGTAAATGAATTTTATGTTCTGAAGGACATTTATCCCCTTAGCCATTAATGTCCCTCTGACAGCAGGCTTCCACTCTTTGGGAAATGAATGAGGTGAGGGTGGAAATCCTTAATAGGAATGTGTTATGAGGACCTCTGCCAGAACCAGTGTTGTCTATAGCTGGTTGTAGTTAATCTAATCTGGCAATGTCAGGGACAGGTCGGGTTTCTCTGTCTGAAGAAGACCCTTGTGTTAAGGTGATGATTTTATTCTTCATGTCAATACACAGAGGTCAGAGGTGGGAAGAAAAAAGAGCTGCTTCTTGCAATCACCTCTGTTCCTTTTGCACTTGTACTGTGGCCAAACTTGAGTGACTGTCAGCCACACGTGCTGCCAAAACACGCGGAGTGGCCGTGCTTGGGAGCACGGGGAGCCAGAGGCAGCCCTGCACCAGCTGTGGAGCAGCTGCTGGCCTGGGGCACGCTGTGTCCCTGCCGTGTGGCCATGCTCGGTGTGCTCAGTGTGTCCCTGCCGTGTGACAGTGAGTGCTCGGTGTGTCACTGCCGTGTGGCCATGCTCGGGGTGTGCA
>VZRR01001065.1:15640-90013 GCA_013398015.1 Oreocharis arfaki | reverse complement strand
TGTGGCCATGCTCGGTGTGTCCCTGCCGTGTGACAATCAGTGCTCGGTGTGTCCCTGTCATGTGGCCATGCTCAGTGTGTCCCTGCTGTGTGACAATGCTCGGTGTGTCCCTGTCATGTGGCCATGCTCGGTGTGCTCGGTGTGTCCCTGCCGTGTGACAGTGAGTGCTCGGTGTGTCCCTGCCGTGTGACAATCAGTGCTCGGTGTGTGCCTGCCGTGTGACAGTGAGTGCTCGGTGTGTGCCTGCTGTGTGACAATGCTCGGTGTGTCCCTGCCGTGTGACAATCAGTGCTGGGTGTGTCCCTGCCCTGTGGCCATGCCGGCTGTGACCGCAGCGCAGGGCTCTGACATCCAGCCCTCTCTGCAACACCAAACCATGTTAGTCCACCCCTTTCCAATTTTGCTCTCCACTTCCAAAGGCTTTAATCTTCGGATTAGTTTTGAGCTTGAGGATTAATTTATTTGGGCATAGGTAAAGGAGGAGTAACGCACTGAAAAATGAACGTGGTATGAAAGTGTTGGTACTACTTGTGGAGAGGATGGATTTGTAAGTGAGATTTCTACTTGTATGTAGACAGAGGTAGACAGTGAACTTTTTGCTGCCTGAGACAAGGCCAGATATTGGGCAGATACTGGCAAGCAAAACAGCTGTGGGACAAGAAGAGTAGGCGATCTATACTTTACTCTGGGGAACTGTACCAAGCCATATCAGTATATCTCATCACGGGCTTTACTTTTTTCTTGCTCTATAAGGATCACATTGTGAACATCAGGAAAGGAATGCTACACACTCGTATTTCAGTGTCTCCTTGCACAGAATCCATTGCCATATGCAAAAGGCAAAGTGAGCCGAGGCACTTACAGTGTGGACTTTGAGGATTAAGGCTGTAATGTGGGAGAATGCTGGGCAGGTTTCTCTTGAGAGGCTCTCACAGTGTTCCTCTGAATGCAAACCTCCCTGCATCGCTGCAGGGCTGAGATAAGCAGTTCTGCCAAAAGAGTAGTTAACCACCTAAGAAGAAAGCCACCTCAGTTCCTGCCACAGGCAGGAACCCTGAAGCCACTTGATCTTGTGTTCACTGCAGTCTGGGATAAAAGCCTTCCTCCCTGTCCTTGTTTAACCAAAACCAGCACATCCGTGTACAAGCAGAGAGGTGGGCAATGTTACTAGGCTTTGTTTAGTGCTGAAGATTTCTTCCAAGACTCACGTTGTCTGTTTACCTTAAAATTCAATGTTTAAGGCAGATTTCTTCTGTAGCCAGCAGAGAACAATGAGCACTTTTCCTGGGTCCCATCTGAAGAGATGTGTTTAAGATGGATTTGGTGATTTGCTCCCTGGCTCTCTAGCTTTCCCAATGTTTAATGGGTTTGATCCAGCCTGTTTCAATTTTGACAGATGCAATCAGGGGCTTTAGGCATTACTCATCTGGGTTAACAGTGCTCACAGCTTACATTTTCCCCCTTATCTATGAAAAGCAAAGATTTATGTAGCTCAGCTGATGTGCAGTAGCTCAGTAAACCAGAGCGACTCAGCTGAGTGTCTGAGAATGAGAAATGCAGTTAACTGCAATTTATAAAATACCAAAGGATGTACCTCTAGCTGCTTACACTTCATTACTTTCAGAAAGTGGGTAGTCAATGTTTATCATAGCTGATTAACAAACTATGGAGTGGGAAGGCAATTCTAAAAGCCTTCTCATCCATCCTCTGCTGCTGCTACCTGTGTGTAGATGTTTATGTCTGTAAAGATCTCAATTATTGGAGGCATGCTAGCCTAATGCTTCATTATCTCTGTAGTCTGAAAGCTCTTCCTAAGCTGAAGCCAAATTTACTGTGTCCTTCTGGGTACTTGTTACCATTTCAACATAGGTAATTAAACTAATGTATTAATGAACAACAAAATAAAGCAAAAAATCCCAAAGGATGTTTAAGTGGACAAGGAAGGAGAAGGGAGATTGCAGTACATCTGCAGACATAACTAGATTTTGACAGTGAGAAGATAGTCACTGTCTCTAGTGTTACAGAGATGTTTTAGGAAGTGCTCTGTTTGTGGAAGGTTGGAATGTTTACCTTTTTTTAGGTCAGTTTGCTTGGAAAAAGTGCAAGTGACTTTGAGGGTTCTCCCAGTTCAAGTTAATGACGTATATTTGATTATATAGCAATTTGAAAAGTAAGGAGAGCTTCGGCAAGATCTTGTTTGCACCTGTACACAAGGCTCTCTCTGGTACTTGTGACGTGGTATTTGTTCAGTTATAGTCCCTTGGTGTTACAGATGGGAAGGAAGTTGTTTTAAAGCTCATTCCCAGCCAGAATTTTCTGGAAGGGTGCAAATTCTTCAAAAGCTCATTAAATTATTACCTTCATCCTGGAGCACACCCTGCAAAACATTGACACCTGGTCTTAATGTCACCATCCGTTCAGGCTTATTATTACAGGGCAGGTCACAGGATGTAATGTACTGCTGACAGTGCTGCACAGGCTCCACACACCCCACAGACATGGAAAGCTCGGGCCTCACATACTTATTGTGGCTCCCATTACTGCAAACCACTTTGCTGCCAGGTCAGAGCTTCCAGGCAGGGCAGGGCAGGGCAGTGTCTATGCACCAGTGTCTGCCACTTGTGGCACAGGAGAACATTAAACACATGGTGCTCAGCAGATTGGTTCTCCTCAGCAGCTTGGCTCTACACACAGAGAAACCTGTTTGTCTGTCATTTCAAGGACTCTGTTTTTTTGCTTAGCACACAGATACATAAATAGATCTCGTCTTAAGATATCAAAGCTGGTTTGGGTCCTATTTGTGGCAGAAGCTAACTGCTAATGGAATGAAAATCCATAAATGTTGTCGGCAGCTTTTATCACCCAAATGTTTAAGAAAGCTTTACCACAAACTGTGCTCAGTTGTTAACTGTAATTATCCTGGTAGCATACATGAGAAGACTGAGACACAGGAGACTAAAATGCTGCTCAAACTAGCAGCACGTGCAAATGTAAGCTTCGCTTTGCCTCCTCCAAACTCACTTTTTCAACAGCTGGGCTATGCTGCCTCTGAAGTGCCCAGCACTGCCAATATCCTTCAGAGTCATATCAAAGCTTTTGGTAAACAGATTGAAGAGCTACTTAGCATGTATCATGTGCTGTGGCTGCTCGTTGTTTCTGAACCAGAAGGGCTCTGCCTCTAACATAAACAATGGATCAATGCTGATCCAGGCAATCAGTGGCTCTCCCTGTGGCCAGGGCTGTGTAGAGCATTGAGTAATATTGTAGGTACAGGTTCTTGAAAAGCCAAGGCATATGATGGCTGCTCTCAGCATGCTGGGATGAGACTTGGAGGCAGCATGTGGGTTGTACACCCGTGGGCAGGGCCCTCTCTGACCAGGCACTTCTTGTGTTCAGGAACTGAGAATTTCCCTGCACCAAGTGAGTGGTGTGCAAGTGAGAATATGCAGCCTTTTCCCTTTGTCCAGGCTGCAAATGAAAGGAAAAAACCCCAAGATTTCCTAGAATTATGTTTATCTCTGGAGTTGTAATGTTACAAATATACACGCTAGCATGTAATCAGATTTCTAGGCTACTTTGACAGAGTATCTGGGCTTGCCATGTCAGGATGAGATCCCTTTGCATGGTGGGGTATATGAACACTCCATATTAGAGTCTGAGTCTGGAAAGATGTTCCTCATTATTAGGGAGAAGGGACTGAAGAAGAAGAGGTTAGAGAATAATGAAAAGTGGTACAATCTAGGGGTTACAGGGGTTTTTTTCTGCTTGGAGTCTTCTACAGATATGTCCGTAGCTTTGTGTGAGTTAATTAGAGCTCCTTGTGTCTCGGTTTCCTTAATGCACCACAAGAGAAATGCAGCCTAAGTTGGAAAGGGAGATCTGTGTGTAGGTTTTAGCCAAGTATCCCCAAAGTCTCTCACAAATAGAAAGGCAGTTTCAAAACAAGCTCAGTTGGTCTGGGCAGAAGGAAATGCACAGAAATAGTGTCTCCTGCTCCTGGAATGTACCCATGTCTGGGACTGAATGTTACAGCAGTGCTTTTTTCACAGCCTGGCACAGCAGTTCACAGCAGGGTAGAGGGATTATGCACTGCATACCTTTGAAGAAGAAATGGTGATGCAAATTTCAAGAATGTAACCTACCCAGGCTGGAACTCAGAGATCATCTGTGTAAGGAACTTCTTTCCTTCAGTCTGCACCCATGTTTGACAGCCCTTCTCTCACAGTGTCTTCTGCCATTGTGCTACAGTGTCAGGAGACTGATTGCAGAGATGCTGTGAGGTGTCGGCGGGGCAGCTCCAGCAGCAGCTGTGAGTGCAGTGTCTGCCTGCATCCAGCTGCTCTCTGCACATGGGCACTGCAGCTACTGCATCGCCTCACTGCATGGAGCTGCTGAGGAGCACGTGCTCAAACCTACTCTGGAGTGTGCATCCCCCAAAAGATCTTATGCAGTGTTTTTAAACTTGCTGTTTAGGTGGGAATGTGCCCTTGAATTTGGCCTTGAAAGGCAGAAGTGATCTTACTACAGTGTCACAGGACTGAGGCTCATGTGGTACTGATGGCTGCAGCACAAAGCATCGAGTGTATTCAAACACTCTGTATTTCTCTTTTTCAAATATAAAATAAGAACTCGGCAAACCTTGAAAATTACTGTCTTTCTTTTCTCTCGACTGTACAATTCTAAGTCTGGATCTTCTGACAGGCTAAGAACAAACTATCCCCTCTCTAACCAGTAAACAGTTATGCTGTTGGACTCTACTCTTGTGAAGGATTGGACCTGGAAATACCGTGAGTGTAGTAGATAATGCTCAAATAGCACTCATTAAGTCCCCAAACCCAATACTACCAGGGTTAATCTGCTGGGAACACTTTCTATTAAATATAGAAACCACTTTTCCATCTCACAAGCCAGTTATAAATAAATACCTTTTCCCTTTTTTTTTTTTCAGGAGAGCCTGGCATGGCCCCAGCAAGCCTGATCAGCCTCTGTTGTGGAGCTGAGTAACAAGCAGCTGCAAACCTACTTAATACGTGACCAGGCTGACATGCTGCAGCCCAGCTGCAGAGCAGGGACACAAGTTTTCCCCCTCATTTCTCCCTGCCTCTGGCTGGCATGCTCTGAACAGGGCTGCAGTGCCTAAGGATGAGCAGCATCCCTTTCTCCTGCCTGTGGAGAACACATTGATGGGGAAAAGAAACTGGGTGCTTTGTTTGGTGTGTGGGGAAAAAAGGAGAAAAGTCATGACAGAAATAGAACTGAAGGTGCTGAAGAAGTTGTTGCTGATGGTTTTCAGTGAGGAGAGTTTGTTAGATTCGGACTTGCACAAATAAATGATACCATGAACAGGAGTTTGCAGGTGTGCAGGCCTACAGCCAGGGAAGTACCGTGTGTGTGTGTGGTAACTGATGGGGAGAAAAAACCCTCAGTATCTGCATTTTGAAGGGGACTGAGTCTGGTTCCATAACCTGCCTTTTTGGGCCTAATAACAGCAGCATCAGGACATTTATGTAACATCTGTCTTTTCAGAATACTACCTAACAAATAAATCTGCTTGAGGAAGCTCGTAAATTGCTCAAGGATCCTTGGAGGAAATATGACTCCGTTATTCTCATGCTGCTGAAATGTCTTTCTCTACCCAACCCACAAGCAGATTCTGCTCTTGGAAGGTGATCTGTGACATTTGTGTGTGTCTGTTCCACAGCAGTGGTAGGACATTGGTCCCACAGGTGCCCAAGGTCTGGCTGAGTAAAGAGCGCAGTCTGAGGGTGTTGTCAGAGGGGCGTGCCCAGACCTTGGAGCCTCCCATGGTTTCCAAAAGGTCTAAATGCTGTCTTATGGGAGTTTTACATTGAGATGTCTTGGGATTAAAATATATTTGAATGATAACTACGTGCAGTTTGTGTATTCATCTGGCAAGTCTTGAGACAGAGGACACAAAATGCACCGGCCTTGTTAGGCGATTCCTTTGGAAAGGTGCCCCGGAAAGCCTAAGGCTATAACTATGCTTTTTAAGAGCCTGGTTTTGGTAATGAATGTGTCCATGCTCAGACTTCATAGTCCTCTTTATGCCCTGAGTTTTCTGCTAAGGCTGCCAAGCTTGAGGCCATTTCTTACAGTGATCTTTGGGACAATTTCAGTGCATATTTTGTTTCGCTAAACAATAATATTGTTTAGACTTCCCAGATCCTTTCTCATGAAAGATTCAGCTTTTCTGGAAAGAGTTCAGAGAGGAAAGGTTGTTTCTATTTGCAGCAGCAAACAGCTAAGAAATCAAAGGCAACAATTTGTAATACAGATCAGCAAAAGGTAAGAACAAAACAGTTTCCGGAGGAAATATCCTAACAAACCAGAACATTTCAAAATTATCATTTGTAAGTAATTTAACAAAATTCATTTCAGTACAACTGTGCCCTAAGGAATAAATGTCTATATTTAATTCCTCTTAAGCAAGAGGCATTTATCTGTAGGGAAAGGTTGCTTTGTTCGTCTTCCTTGGGGGCAGTGACACAGCTCCAAATATATTCAATAGTATCCAAGTTTCTGCAAAACTGAGTGGTTTTGAAAGATGGTTTATTTTAAGAGCTATGAAAAAAAAATTGAGTACAAGGATCACTGCCTTTAAGGTATCAGTTCCAGGCAGAACTGAATGGAAGAAATGATGCTCTTGTTACCTACTTTTGGAGCTGCTACATCCCAGCAGGAGGATTTCCTACTGCCACTTCCATCATACTCAGAGCATCTAAAAACCCGTTCTGAGGCTGTGTCCTGTACCAGGGCACTGCAAGTGTAAATATTCTTGAATGGTTCTATGAGGTATCTCGAAGTGATCACTGCAAACTGGGAAACTGGGAAATACTGAGTACAGCTTTTACCTCATACTCTTCTGTGAGCTACAGGGAACTAATTGCCGTGCTTAGCATAAATACAGCCATCTTGTTTCTTAGCAAAGGTGCAGTCACGCTAAATTTAACATGCTGAGATGACTAAGAATAATTATTCATCATGATATCTTACTGAATTTTCAGGGGTCAGGAAGATGACTCCCTTTTTAATACTAAAAATAGTATTGGCTGAACAGAGCATATTTGGTGTTGCCATGAGTAAACTTGGGAGATGAAGCAGACTGAGTAACTACTTTTTGGTAGCTAGAAAAAAACTCTGCTTGTGGCAAGGGGATTGGAAATAGATGAACTTTATGATTCCTTCCAACTCAAACCATTCTGTGATTCTGTGAAAACACTGATTTCATTCTTTTTTTTCTCTCCCTCTTACTCAGTAGCCTGAGCTGTCAGAGTTGGTGAGAAATGGACCCTGCAGGGGCAGCAAAGCACAGGTATGTTCCAGGAGAACAGGAAAAAGGCTGTGCTATGTGTCACTGTTTGTGACAGTGTTATTAGTCAAAATAATGGAAGAGCTCAGAGGTGATTCATGAATGAAAATAACTGGGTAATTAACACCAGTGAACATTTATTTAGGAAAAAACGGGTCCCTTCAAATCAATCCAGTTAGGCTGACGGGTTACAGGCACAGATCTATTATTGATTGGCTGAAGTGGCACTGTAACACACTGACAGGCTCCTGCTGCACAGGCAAACAACCAGCACTTAGTTATGAAAATCCGTGGGCCAAAGTGCCAGTCTTTGAAGGTCTAGCAGGGCTAAAATGGTCACTGGTTTGGCAAACAAAGTCGTCTGGTGGTGCAGATAATTTGGTTTTCTCTGGATTCAGCACTACTGGCCAATACTGGGCCTTGTTGTTTTGCACACTGCTTGGAAAGCTGTTAGTTAATTGGGGGAAGTTCTGGGGAGAGCCACATGAGTGAGTGGAAGCTGATCTGCTTGTCCCAATGTGAGGGGCTCAAGGAGAATGACAAGAAGAGAAAAGGCAGCTTGGAAATGAGCTTATGTAGTCATAAAGATGTAGCTGCATTCAGGGGCTGAAAGCTGAAATGGGTCAAATTTAGCCTCATAAAGAAATCCTAACAGAATTTCTAACAGATATGCTCCAGTTCAACCAGGAGCTAACTTAAAGACCTGTTGTGTCCTTTGAGTCACACAGGACAATGGTCCTCTCTTGCCTTGCAGGATATCAAACACAGATGGGCTGCAACCACGGAGTTCCAGTATGGAATCTGAGCCTTGTAATCAAATTGGTGAGGTTTGGGTTAAATAAAATACAAAATGAATACATTATCATCTGTTTGTTCCTCCCATTTTGCTTCAGGACACTAACTGTGGGAAAATCACAAAGTGCTTGGCTTCTTCCTGAGCTCAGGCAGTATCTTACATCTCAGAGGCAAGATGGCACATGAAACGTTTCCTGTTTCCAAGCATTCCGTGTTGGGCTACCAGGTGCCTCTTTCCTGCAGGCCTGTAAGCTGTGCTGCTAATTCAGCATGGGCTGCACCTCAGAGCTTGGTGAGGAAGGACAGATTTCCTGATGCACTTCTGTGTTTTCCTTACTGTACTGGTCATGATACTTGAGAGAGCCCAGTGATGTAAACATAGCCAGATGTGCAAAACATGCCCTTGGCCTCACCTGCCATCCTGCTCTGGGAGTGCTGTGGAGCATTTCCATTCTGGGTTACCAGTTTCCACGGGAAGGGGGCTGTTTGGGAGAATAATAACCACGTGTGCAGCGGTCCTGGGTGCCTGTCCTTGGAATGAGGCAGCTGGATCCCATCCCTGGCTCACACCGGCATTTTCTGTTGTGTGGTGGCACTGGCACCACGAAATGTCAGGTCTCAAAATGGAAAGGGCTGGCATTGTTTAGGACCGATTCCAGCAAATGCCTTTTGGATAGAAGAACTCTTTTGCTGCCCCTTTTCTGTGACCTCGTGAGGAGAAGTATCTAAAATAGGTCATTGTAATGCATGGAGAGAACCCTGTTCCCTAAGCTCCCTTGGTTTCCAAGTAAATGAGCTTTGGAGGTAAGTTAGCAAAAGAGGCTGATTCATTAGCAGCAAGGGAAATCTGTGTGTTGGAGGGGAGCCCAGCTGCCCAGAGGGATTTACGTAGTGACATGCTTCTCAAATCTTTATAGAACAAGCTGAGCAATACACACACAGGCCTGAACTGTATCACGATCACATGCTTGCTAGGCTCAGTTCTTATCTCATGGGTTTCTCTGGAGAGTATCAGTTGCTCCAGTCCTTCACAGGGCTTTAAATTTGTAAGGGAAGAAGTCACAGTGAGGTATCCTCTAATGTGAGAAAATTCTGTATCTGTTTTCTTTTCCAAATTAGGTCACCTTGTAAGGCAGTTCTGGATGGAGTTTGTCCCCACAGTTATAGAGGTTGTAAATAACATAGCTATTACAACATGTTTGACAGGATTTCATTGCGCCATCACTACTCTATCCGAATATCATATCTCAAATTAATAACAAATTAATTTTATCTGCTGAAAGACCCCAACTGTCACCCTCCTGTCCGGAATGAGATAATTTTGGGCAGTTACTCGCGTAGAGGAGGAATGGGGCCAGCACATTCTTCTGGCATCATTACTGAGGGCAGGCTTGTGCACAGGGATGAGTGCTCCCCTTTGTCCAATCATATGGAGTTCAGGGAGGAGAATTCAGTCTCTTTGGAGCATCTTCCGCCTCTTTGTTGGTGTGTCAAGCACCGGTGCCAATTAGTGCCAGTGATGAGAAGGGCACTCGTCCACAAGATCAGAAGTGGAAATGCACAAACTGCTCTCACGGAGGACGCTGAGCAGCTGTCGGATTATAAAGATCTCTGGCCCCTCCTGACCTGGGCCAGATTTGAGCCATTGACCTAGAAGTGAAAAGCTTGAAATCCCTGCAGAAGCCACGGGATAAATGGGAGTTGCAGAGCCCCATTCGCATTCAGCTGCTGCCATCTAACGGCAGACAGAGAGCGGAAAGGCCTCCAGCAACAGAAAGCAACATAAATATCACCCTTGTGACTCTAGTAGGTGGTAGAACCTGCACAGATAGTTCTCATCGGAGTGCTGGGGAAGTGTGGTGGCTTAGGCTGGTTTTATTCCTCCAAAGAATAGTTTGACAAAGGACTGTTGTACTGCAAGTCAACACAGAAGTGTCCCACTACAAACACCAGATCTTCACAATGCTTTTGCTCTTCTCTGCTGGGATATTTCCATACAGGAAACCTGAGGGAAAGTCTGTGATTGTAGTCTGGCTTAACAACTGCCCCAAGAGCAATTGCAACTGAGTGGTGAGTGGCTGTAACAAGGGGAGGTGATGAGAGAAGGAAGGTAGGAGATGGCACTTTAATTTCTCTTAATATCGCTGGTGCACACAAAACATGTGGACTTCCCAGAACTTTGTATCTGAAGGAGAAGGAGGTGGAGATTAGAACAAAATTAACTATCTAGAAATTATTGGGCCTGGCCTAGAAGACAATAAAGCTCACTTTCCTTCAAATATTACATAAAGGAAAAGCAAAGAGAAGATATGTCTCCTTCTCCTCCTTTACCAGCTCCAGGAAGTTCCTTCCTGCTGTCTTCTGTCTCTAAACCATCAGATTTGTAATGCAAAAAGTATTGATCATGTATCAGTTTTGCACTGCCTGTTTCTGTCTATGCACAAATCTCCAAATAATTTTTTAAGCCATGCTAGCTAACACTGTCTCACAGAGGAGAAAGGCTAGAGAATGCTTGTTCCTTTATGCATCCCTGAGCTGCAGCAGGTGGGTATCCAGAGGCATGGCCCATGATGGGAATGCAGCCTGATGAGCCATGGAGCAGTCTCCAGCAGCCTTTGCACAGCCCCAGTGGTGACATGGGAGCTTGCATGGCCCAGCAGTACAACTAAGTCTGTGACCAGGGCTAACTGAAGTCATAAATCAAAATTTATATTTGAGAAATGCCTCCAGTAGTCCCTAGTCACCCAAGAAATGTCATTTTATAGGAGAAAACTGGGAAGGAGAAAAAAAATCACATCTTCAGATAGAATACTGGAAAAAGCTGTAAAATTCCACTCTTCTTGGCTGAGGGAATAATTGCTGGAAAGATAGTTGAGTTGGGAAGCAATATGGAAGGGACGAAGGGAATACCAATCTTATTCTTTCTTTTCCTGCTGAAGGAAACAGTTTTCAAAAGCACTGTGGAGAGAAACAGAAAAGAGTGTATTGAGTCCTCAAATGCCCTTGCACCTGCTGGTGCTACCTGCACAACTGTGAGAGAGTAGAGAAGAGCAGCACACGTGAATTGTAGCTCAGGGGGGAGATAAAACATTTTAGCATAAGGCTGCTCAGCCTTGTGCCAACAGGCACTTCCCAGGCTGCAAGGAGCAGCTGAGCTACCCTATCTGAAGGGTCACCGGAGCTCTGTTTGCAGTCAAGGTCCAGCCACTGTTCCCTTACGTCAAAGCCGGGATCTGTCCAAACAGTGCTGCCGCACTTCCGAGAAAGTGCAGCTTTGTGCCGCTGCTGAAAGGAAGCCTACTCAAACATATACCCGCTGGGGATGCTCCAGGGACTGCAGCCTGGTACCTCAGCTCATGGCACGTGAGCCAAACAGGTCTTCAGCTCGCAGAGTGAGGTCTGGCAGGGAGCTGGGAGCTCTCGTTGTGGCCGCTGCCCAGACGCAGGTGTGAGATCCTTTGTAGAACAGTTACATTGCTGAGCTGGAAGCACTACCAAAATGCCCTTGTCAGTCAAGTTCCCCGGGAGACTTTGTGCTTGCTCTGTAGATATTTTTCTTTGAAGCTCAGCGGTAAAATGATAGGAGAATACATTTAACAGGTCTAAAACTGTCCTGGCAAGGTTGTTACTTTTTAAAACCGCGTTCCTTCCCCTCTTATTTCTCACACCAAGACGCTGTCTTCTGACCACTCTCAGGGAAGCATCAGTTGCAAAGTAAAGACGTAAAATTACACCAAGTGAGCTGAAATTTAAAGCCTTGCCCTTATAGAGTGACGTTCAGCAGTCACCGCGCACCCTCGACACGCAGCAGCTGCAGGGTTTCGTTACTGCCACTTACAAAAACCTTCAACTCCTTTTGGTGTGCCCTGCTTTGGGCCAGAGGCACCATTTTATCTGTAAGAGCCCTTTAGCATAGCATGACATCTGAGAGACTTCAGCAAGATATAAATTTGCTCTGGCACTGAGGTATGATTTAATGTCCTCAATTGTTCTGGAAATTTGAGCTGCATGATTCAGGAGACTTGCATGAGTATGGTTACTCCAGTGCTTAATGAGATTTATGTGCTTAAATGTGATGGATGCTGTAATCACATTTCTAACACGCTGATTCAGAACGGGAGGGGGAGAAAAACCAAATCAACAGGAGCTCGGCTGTGCCGGTGGTGGAGGCAGGCTTTTGCACAGGAAGCTTGCAACACGAGCTCTCGCAAATGCCAAAACGAGGAGGAAAAAAACCCCACCAACCAACCCAATAAAAAATACCCCGGCAAACCCAAACAGAGGAAACGTCTTTCCGCAGCTCTTAATTGCAGCCTCCTGTTTACGCTGCCCACGCTGGAAGCTGTCACCCTTTCCCTACCATCCTCCGCGGGCTCCGGGAGCGGGGCGGGGAGAGCGGGGGGCGCTCCGGGCCCCCGGGCGGGACCCGTCCTCGCTGGGAGTGCCCCCGCTGTGGCCGGGGGGTACCGGGCGGGGGCTGAGGCTGCTGCCGGCGTGGCGTAGCGTGCGGCAGCTGCGGTGCGGGCACGGCGCCCGGGCAGGACCGGCGACTGCCACTCACGGCGCCGCCTCCGCCTCCGCGGGCGGNCCGCGCTCGCATCGCCCCGGCCGCGCCCGCGGGCCCGCGGGGACAGCCCCGGCACGGGCAGCGCCCGGGCAGCGCACGGAGCCGGTAAGCGCCGCGCGGGGACGGGGCCGCGTTTCCTCCTCCCGCAGAGGGGGACTTTGTCTTGCCCATCCTTCCTCCCTCCCCTCTCCAGCCGTGATTGGGGCCTCCCAGCTGTTTCCTCTGTTCCCCAGATGTTGGGCAAGAAGAGGGCTGGTCCTACCTGGGGTAGCGCAGGGTCTCGGGGTGTTAGGGGTCCATCCTGAAAATGAGAGCATCAGAGAACATCTGGGAGAGGTTAATCCAGATGAGGGCTGGCAGGAGGTGATGGGTGAAAGACTTGGGGCACTGCTTGGGCCAGCAGTGGGACAGGCAGTATGAATGACAGTTCTATCAAGAAGTGAGATCTGATGGCCACAAAAGGGCTACTGGTAAGAATTTTGCATGTTTATTTTTTCTTATAAGATGCTGTGGGGTCATGGCAACTTCCCTGTAGATAGATGAGTCATGTAGTGCATGCGTGTCAAGTAAGGTGAAAACAGAAAGAAAAGTATCGGGATTAGCACGAAGATCAAAGAATTGTCTTGTTATTGAGGAGTGGTGGACAGCTGTGCTGGGTAGTATGCACAGTGCCCACCTGGATGCCAGTCCTTTGCTAGGCTGTGGGATGCTAGGACAGAAGGAAGTCAACTGCTCCCATTTCTTGGCTTGGGGTCAGGTCCTAAAAGGGGTTGGATTCTGCTGGGCTCATAAGTTCTTGTGACTCTTAATGTGGGAGCTGGAGGGTCAAGAGTTCAGGCCATGTGCAGCACCTTCTGCATTCTTCTAGGCATTGTCAGAGGAAGAGCCAGGATGCACAGCAAACACTGCAGCCTGAACACAGGCCTAGGAAGAGATGCAGCTACAGAAAGGGAGATTGATTTGGCACTATACAAAGTTGAAGGTAAACTAAGGACTAGTATTTGGGCCAGCAGAGTATCTTGGGTTTGGGGAGTAGGTGGTAGTTTGCCTTCAGGTTAATGGAGTGCACACAGTGCCAAAGGATTTCCTGTCTCTCACCTACCTGGTACTTCTTTTTGTTATCTCATTGTTTCTGACTTTGTTTTTCAGAAAAACTGTGATTCAAGCAAGCCACGATGAAAGGTGAGGAAGTTCGGCAGAGGAGAAAAGAGGGCAGGTCTAGGAATGGAGAGCGATCCAGGCACAAAGGAAAGAGCAAGGGTAAACACAGAGAGAGCCGACTTGGCAGCCAGGAAGCAGAGGATGTCTCTCTGCATGCACAGCAGAAGCTGCTGGCTGAGGAGAAAGCGGCCGTGGCAAAGTCACAGGAAGAGTCAGCCATCTCAATTTGCCTGCAAGTGCTCCTGCCGTACCTCCTAGCTGGGCTTGGCATGGTCTTGGCAGGCATGGTTTTGGATTATGTTCAGGTAAGGGAAAGAAACTCATCTGACATACCTGATATGGGATCAGTGGGGGCCTTTCCTTCAGAGGCAGGGGATTTGCTCTGGGAATGGCATAGTAAGGGAGGATTTGCAGCAGTTTCCTATGCCAGCATGTCCCTCAAAGTCAGCTATTCTGTACTGTGCAGCTCTCAAGAGACAACATGTGGTGCTTTTCTGGCACCTTTCCTCCTCTGGATGAAAAAGAGAACATGGTACTAAAGAGTACCTGAAGGATGGTTAGGAGCATGCAGTCCTGTGCAGATATCTCCCTTTGGTCCTGGGAAGAGGGTGGGTGAGTGCAGCCCCAGGGCTGGGGTGGCAGTGCTGTCCTGAAGCAGATAAGAGTGGTGATACCACTCACGGATGTAGCTCTGGACTGTCCTGCATCTGCTGCTTCCTTGCACAAGGCGTCAGCCAGCCCAGCACCATTAACACTTCATACAACAGCTCAGCCCTGCCTGTGCACCACGTCCTTTTCTAAGGCCTCATAGCAGATGACCTGAATCCTTTGAGTCCCACTTCTGACTTTGTGATGGTCAGGGTGAGACCTTTCCTCCTATGGTACAGCAATACAGACCTTTAAGTCAGTGATCAGCACCTAATTTTAGACAGTTTAAAGCTGCAGTTAATTTCCAGGTTATAAATTGCCGTGCCTCTGCACTCTGGGTTACTCTCACTGCATGCCTTTTTGTTAACCTTGTTATTTGACTAACTAGCTGTGAGGTCAAACTACCCTGACCTATCTGATACAGTGACACCAAAACTACTGTGCTTACACTGACAACTTTCACGAATCTGGAGCGGTGTTCCTTTGTCATTAACCCAGGGCTGATCTTCCTGAGCTAGAAGAGCTGTAAAGGCTTAGGAGTGACACAGTATCCTTAACTGACCTTAGCACGTACTTGGTACCCAGCAGAATGTCTAGTCAGATCACAGAACACCAGGCAAAGCCAGAACCCAGAGTCAAATCGCTTTTTGTCTCCTTAGACATTATTCCCAAGAGTCTTGAACACTGAGCAGACACTTCCATTTTTATTTTTACGGTTTTTTAGACCTGCCTGTTCCTATGGATCTCTGACATTAAGTGTATGTTTCTTCCTACTGTGAGTTATTAAAGTGTGAAATGGGTTGCAGATGGGTTTATGATGTTGGAGGAGGACTTTTCTTTCAATGTTTCTTCCCTGGGAGGTTTTCTTTTTCTAGGAAGAACTGAGCCACTAATATGAACAGAATGTGAGGCAAACCTCGTTTTCCTCTGAAACTGCAAAAGTCTGGTTTCTGTTTTTGCAAATAAAGAGCTCACTAAAAGCTATCATGTTAGTGCTTAAAGTATGGGAAATCAACCCGTGCAACATCTCATAGGAAACTTGGCCTCTGGCAATTAGCACAGCGGCTGTTCGTGCATGACCATGGACTGCTTGAGCACATCTCATCATGGACTTGCTGCTGCCCTTCCTTCCTGAGCCAGTCCCGGCCTTTGCCTGGCTGCTGCTGCTGTTTCTGTGGGATAGCAGTGGATCCCTGAGAGTCCTTGGGCCCCAGGCACTCTCCATCTGCCTGCTTTCCATCTCCACACAAGTTGTCTTCTCTGCCCTTTCCTAAAGTGGGGAAGAGAAGAGCAAGGTTAGAAACAAAAATACACTGCTTGATGTAACAGAGAGCTCAGTCAGGAGTAGTAGTGCTCAAGCAACTGGGACCTGCAGTCCCTGAAAAGCCTCGTCCTCCCCTGAGTCCGTGGTGTTGGGACAGAGCTGCCTGTGGCTCACACTGGCACAGTGTGGGAGCATTCACTGGCATTTCTGTCTCTTCTTTGCAGGGATGACAAGGCACATGTGAAACTGTGCTCTCAGACACTTGCCATCTTTCTGTTCTGTTTTTTGTACTGTGCCAGTGGATGGAGGCCCTAGATCAGGGTCAGGACTCACCAAAGAGGCTGTTTGTGCTTTGGCTCCTCCAGGACAATGCCACTCGTTGACTAGCTGGCAGTGTGGGGATGGGGTGTATCTGCGTGCAGAGAGGGGCAGCAGTGCACATCCCCAGGTTTTGCATCTTGAGTGGTACAGCTGTGAGCTGTTGGGGATTTTTTTCATTTTTTCACTCGCTAGTTGCAGTCTTTTTCCCAGTGTTGGGAAATGCTGTCTTTCTTCTCAAACCTGCTGTATCTTTTCTAGACAAATAAGGTATATTTCTTTGCCAGGAAAATGTGATGCATCTCTCTGCTGTCAAATATGGTGTGGCTCTTTATCAGAGGCTCCTTAAATACATAATAAAAGGACCCAGTGTACACACATGGGTCACCTGAACCAATTACCTTCTCTGCATACTGATTTATTGGTTGAGGGCTTTTTATGGTGCTTGCTTAGAAGGAGAGAGATGGAGCATGATAAACTCATAAACCCTGTCAGGCTGACGCTTTAGTACAGGATGTGTTGCTGCTGTGTTTTTAAATGTCATTTGAGTCATTTAGGCTCATTGATATTTCCTTTACGTTAATGTTTCTGCCTGTCATCAATCCAGTTGGCTGATACAGTGACATATGGGACTAGGTAGGCACATTATTAGAACTTGAAAACCTATGGTAGTTGTCCAGAAATTGTCTTTTATTTCCTTGAAGCCTCTGTGAGTGACTAACCAGAACTGGGCCTTCATACTGTCATTCTTCTATTCCCAGCTGGTATAAAGAGATTGGGTCGTGTGTGGTTATTACAGGATTTTTATTAACCTCCCTCTTCCAGCTATTGTGGGACTTTTTTTCCAGTTAGATTAGCTGAAATGTACTCTCCTGTTAGCTTTCAGCTAACTGGACTATTGTTAGGTGGTGGAGACACATGTACACACCAAGGCAGCTGAGGGTGGAGAAGGTTTTAGGGGCTGTACCAAAATAACAGCCTAGAAAGCAGCAAAGGAGAGAGCCTCTGTAGCCTGAGTTTGTTTTCCACCCTGCCATGCTTCCAGGGAGATCTGCTCTGTCACTGCAGCCTGTTAGGCTCTGTGCTTTGGTTTGTGTGAATTCAGACCAAAGAAAGACTGTCTAAATGGCCGAGAGCTTCCTCAGTGCCCTGTTTAGCTGCAAGCATGTCATGTTCTCTCCAACTCCCCTGCAATGCTGGGGACCCTGTCACAAGGACAGAGTCCACAAGCCATTAGCCTTTTTCTCTCTGCAGAGAGTGTGAGGGAAGGGGTTGATCCATCCTAAATCGGTTTTTTTTAAAGCTTTTTGACACTCTGATTCAATTAGTTTGCCCAAATTAATAATTAGAGAGAAGCCCCAGCATAATACCATGACTCTTTTCCCTACATGTTTGACTCTGAGCTGAAGCCTTTACGGAGCAGGATACAGATTTTCTGGCTGTATGTAGCCATGGTGCAGCTCTGGTTTTTGACCTGGTATCAGCTGCTTAACCATGAAGCCTCTGGGGTGAGACCCCCTCTCTCAAAGACAGTACCTTCCCGGGAGCATGCAGGAGCAGAGTGTTTCACTTCAGAGCAGGAAGGGAGACCAGCTCGCAGCGTGCCCTTTCTCTCCCTTGCCTGTCGTGCAGAGGGATTATGGAGCTACCTTAAATAGGCTCCGGCTATGACTCTTATCTTGGCCTTTGCAAACTAGCAGAAAGTTGAAGTGATGACAGCAGATAAGGGTGTTCGCTTTTGAAGCTTATTGGCTGGTTCTCTGAACTTTTTTTCCCCCTGAGCCAGTCATTGAGAGGTACAGCTGGCACAGCCCGATTGTTCTGTCCCGCGGAGACCATGGAGCGGACACGAGGGCCCGGGGTCTAGAAGGGCAGATCTGGTGTCAGCAGCCGGCTCAGCTGTGTCACCTGCCCGGGGTGAGACCTGCGTAATGCCGTCAGCTGAGAGAAACGTGGGCTCGTGCTTTCCTTGACCTTTCTTCACCTTGGAGAAGTGCAGAGTGGATCGTGGTTGGTAACTCCCCACCTCCTCGGCCTCGGGACAGTGAGGAAAGTTCAGCAGTGCTTGCGGTGGGAGCGAGGGAGCTGGGCTGGTTTGCAGCAGGCTTACACATTAAACCATCGTATCAGGCGCACGCTGCGCTCTGACAAGAAGTGTAACCCGAGGAGAAAGGACACGAGTGTGTTTGAGCACGCTGAGGGATTCTTGTATGACCTGTCACTCTTTCAGTGCTGTAGCCTGAGCAGGTCTTACTGGTTTTTACCGAAGTGGTGGGAGCTGAATGGGGTGTGGGCTCGTTTCTATTCGTCCACAGACATCTCTGCAATCTTCTCTTCTCTTTTTTAATTCCCCTCTGGATATAAATCAGAGAAATTGTGTCCATCAAGTTTGCTGCCACCTGGGCTCAAACCAGCTGAACCAATTTTGGAGGATACCCTTGCTGCAATCGTCTGGACGTGCTCCTAGGAGGAGAAGAAACTAAAGCAATTTGGCATCGTTGCTGTAGTTTGAAGAAAAACATTCCTTCTGACTTTGGAGAGAGCTACAAGGAGGATCTGTGTGATGTCCTGATCTCCCTCCATTTTCCTGCTGAGCATGGGGTAACAGTGTGTGACCATGGTGGTCACCCAGTTACAGTTGGAACTGTGCTTCCATGGCAAGAAGCTGAGAGGTTTCACCTGCAAGTTGACCAGGTCAGCCAGTGGATTTCTCCCAGAGACTTCATTCTCCATTGCCTCCCAGATTTTTGTGCCGTTCCTTCTGGCTGGCTTGGGAATGGTAGCTGCTGGCCTCTTGATGGATGTTGTTCAAGTAGGTACCTGTGATTAGGCAACTTGTGGTGAGAGGGTGGGCTAAGGCTCTGACCTTGAGTGTTTGTGCTTGTTTGTTTTTAGCAGCCAGTCAGTAGTGTGGCTGTAGGCTTTTGCTGTGCTAGAGGGACTCTGTCCATCTCCTTTAGATCAGTAGCTGGGCTCCTTGTATTGTGGGATAGTGGTTTTCAGACTGGCTGCCTAACGCTGTGCTGGGCGCGTTAGACTGGGTGCTCCCTTTTGTTTTTTGAGCTAAACACTTTGGTAAAGACTCCTGTGAAGCAACTGGATCAGACTGCAGCATATTCCCCTGTTGCATGATATCATTTCTTTCCTTCAAAAACTGCTGATAAGGAGATCTAGGTCAGGGTTGTTACTAACTACCTGTTTTACTTAGAGCCAAGTTCATGTTTTCAGTTCTTTGGAAACAATCCAATGTAATCTTTGGTCTAGAAAGCATTTAGATACTGTGATGAGAGGCAGGCGGCCATAAAATGATTAGCATTGCCTACCAACTGTGTGCTTCTTGGGCAGTTTCTGAGGTGGGTATTCTAAATTGAATAACTTCCAGTGATTTCCAGGGAGTCCTGCTGCATTTACAGCATTGTACCCACAACCAGGATCTATCCCCTCCATCTTTCCTTTGTACCGGTGGCACAAATAGAAATGCAAAATTTGATCTAGTTTGAGCATCTCATGCCGGTGGATTTACAAATCAAAAGGCTGGCAGAGTTTCCCAAGGATATATCCTCCACTCTGAGCTCACTGGAGTACATTGGATTCTTTGGCGTTAATACCACAGGAGGAGCTAAATATGGATACTTGCATGTTTGGAAAGACAATACCTTGCTTGTTTCTTTTCTTGCACTGGAAGAAACAAAGAAGGCAAAGAAGTTGAATTAAAGGGAACACGAGGAGTATCAAAGAAGGGTTAACTGGAGTGGCACAGGCTGTTGCTGTGCTGTGTTTGTCATCTCCACCTTGTGCCGTGCTTAGGCACAGACCTGTCTTGCAGCATTACAGAGGTTCTCAAACTACCCAAGATGTTATGTTAATAGTTAGCAGTTGTCTCAGAGAAGGAGAAAGACAGAACATACCCACTCTGTACCTTGGAGTGAATTCCTTTGTCTGGAAGGAATCAATTCACTTGCTAGGAACTGGGCTGTGTTCAAAAATGTAACTGTATCTAAACTGATGGAAGACACAAGCCATGTATGTGTACATTGCACCTGTCCTTTAAATAACAATGTGCAATCTAGTTTGTGTATTTGCTTACTAGACTCTTAGAAATGGGGTCAGGCGTGAAGCACAACCACAGGAAGTGTATTTTTTGGTGAACTGTGTGGAAATAGAAGCCATCAGTCCATGGGTTCAGCTCCCAGAGGAGGGAGCCCAGTGCATCGAGAGTCGCACTGGGCACAGGAGAGATGTTAGTGAGGTGAGCTGCCATGGTATCAACAACCCCATAGCTAAAAACAAAACCAGTAGCTGGGAAAATGCAGAGATCTTAGCCTTTAAAGGTTTGGGATATTCTTCTGTGCTTCTTTGTCTTTGAGCTGCTTATTTTCAGCTTCCTGCAAGTGTGAGAGCTAGAAACAGTCCCGTCCAACTAAAACCTGACACTAAGTTTGTTTGCTTGAGGCCAGGTACCATGAGACTCATACTGCCAGTCATGAGGGCTTGCATACTGAAACTGCAGGTTTTTCAAGTCCAGGAGTCTGTGATTTGCCCATTTTCCAGTTTTTCGTCTGGCTGAGGAATGTTTTGCCCTATTTGTAGTGACTGCAAAACATTCTTAGGAAACTCTGTGTCTGCCTTGGACAGGGAGATAGATGGGCAAGCTTAAGGATGGTATCTAGAGCATAGATAATACTGAGTTTAATCCTGCTGCTCTTCTTTTATTACATACAAAATATCTTGAAATAACTTGGTTCTGTGTTGTGAGTCCAGCTGATGCTGTCTTTTGCAGGGCTCATATTGCTGTAAAGAGAACAAAGTAGAAATTGCTCATTCATGTCTTTGCAAACTTCTCAGGATTTTAGCAGTTTCTGATCTGCCCTGGGATGAAATCAAGAACTGTTCATATTACTGTTCAAAAGGAAAATCAACAAAAGAGGTGTATCTAGCCCAGTTGACTCTAAGGCTCAAACCTGGGTCTCCCATGCTGTAGGGAAGGGATGCCCAAAGAAGTAGATGTTTGCTATTTTCTCTTCCTGTGTGTGCAGGTGATGCAGTCTCTCTGCAGGGCTGATAGCATGGCACAGGTTTTTTTCTTCTGGACATTTCTGCCTCTGCTCCAGTGATGCTTGGCCAGCTGGTCCATCTGGATTCTGGGCTGGCTGGTGTTGCTGGAGACCTTGAAGGGCCCTGTCAGTGTCTGGCCCACTCTTACAGTAAGGTTAAGAATCAGCTTGAAGCTGGACGATCAGATTTCAAACCAGAAAATTCAGGAGGAAAGCTTCCCTTTCATTTTCCTTTTCCATGCCACTGGAGTGGGACACAGTCCAAATAAAAGTCACAGACATGAGATATCTCTGTTCTCTATTGACAAAAGCCCATGAGATGATTAGCTTTGAAAAGGTTTTGAATTGGCTTGCATTTTGTACTCCAAGATATTTTGATCTTTCTGTTGACTTGTTCAGAGCAACGGAAAACCTCTGAGGCTTCTGAGCTGCTGCCATGGGAGGTGGATGTCCTGGGGAGGTAACAAGACGTGTTTGGGTCTGTGAGGACAGTGTGAGGAGCAGGATAAAGGCACGGCGGCTGGGAAGGCTGGCTCAGTGCATCCGTCGTGACCTGTCTGAGGGACCCCACAAGCAGATCCAGCCACCATGGGTAGATCACAGGGTTAACCAAATTTCTTCAGAGCTGAGTTTTAGGGCTGAAGCTCCATTATGGAAATGTGGGAAAGAGTCTTTTTCTGGCTCTGCGTCCCCCTGTGTGGGTTTGCAATGCTGCATGGAATGATTTGTTCTTTCTAGGCCAGTTTTCACCTCAAAGGACAGAGACATTTCCTAGACTTTGTTCAGGTGTCTTCATTCAGGTCATTCCTTGTTTGCATGGCTCCAAACTGCCCCACTCACCCACTCCTCCAGCTGACAGTCCTGCAAGCTGATGGCACAGGCATCATCTGTTTATTCGGTATTTCTGCAGTCACTAACACAACGGAGTCCTGGATGCTGTGGTATAAATCATTATGAATCTGTCCTTAGGCTCTCGGTGAGTCACTAATGAGACTCAAATAGAGGCAATTAAGTCAGCTTTTTTTATTAGCACAGTTGTGTGATTATTAATTGTTCAGAGCTTTTAGGTGTAATTATATGTAAGGCAGAGTCCCAAAAAAATCATACTTCATATGCTGAAACTTCTGTTCTGATGGCTTGAGACCTGAAAAATCCATGATGTCACAAGGATTGGAGCGTACCTAGATATACCAAAGTCATATTTCCCAAAGGTGGCGGGCACAGAAAATACAAACAGTGGAGTTTTCCTGTTGCTTTCTATTTATGTCTTTTTATGTGCAAAATATGCAAGGTCTTAAGTATGAATTTCTGCACGCCTCTGTGCTTTAAATGACTGGGGGTTTTTACATTGTGACTGTGAAGTCTGTTTTTTCTTCTCTTTCTTTTGAAAGTGTCAAAGATATGTTTGGATCTTTATTTTTAATTAAAGAGAGAGGAGAGAGTGGGATATGAATCTTTAAAAGAGATGTCCGCCCCTAGCTTTTCTCTTTCTTTCAGGTATTTAAGTTCCATGTTAACAAATTTAAACAAAACTGTAGTGTGTCAAGTAAGGGGACTATTTTAGTGTTGTTGGTTGTTTACTCAACAGTAACGTACCTTTAACATTTTGAAACGTGCCTGTTTCCAGGTCACCACTGCCAGGAAAAGTGCCTTTTTTATATTAATAATAATGTTTTGCCTGTTATCTGCATGTCTGAGAGGTGCCTCCCACAATGTGCTCAGGACTGGCTCAGCCCCAATTTCATTCATCCTGACTGAGAAGGAAGCTGTGAGGTCTTCCCAGCAGACAGACACCACCACCTTCCCACAGCTTCCCATGGCACAGCCAGAGAAAAACACCGAGCTGTTACACCCTGTATATATTTCCTAACAGGCTGGCAGCTGAATGTGTCAACATTTATTGAGTCTGTCCAGCCGCCTGGATATTCAGGTTTATAGAATCCCAGTGGATGTGTAAAAGGTGGGTAGGGATGTGTGGTTTGTTTTGTCCTCTAGTGCCAGAATTCAGGACCACCACGGGTACTAGCCAGTGACAAGTTGGAAATAAGGAACAAATTGATCCTTCACATGATGCATAGCTAAACTCTGGAAATTTTTGCCACAGGATGGCACATGGGTTGGAGGGGGGAGTTTGGATGAGGACCTGAAAGAGAAATCCTTTCAACACTGGTAAGTGTGCAGAAAACCCCCAGCAGCTCAGTACCCTGTGGCAGATAGTCATAGTCTGGAAAATTCACAGGAGAATGATCCCATTTACTTGTCATTTTTGTCGATTCTTGTTTTATACACCCAAATTTGATTATTGGCAGAGGTAAGGATGGGCTGGATGGACCTTTGACCTGACTCATTGCAGCCGCCTTTTTTTTCTTGTATTCTGCTCTTAGATGTTGGGCTCATTATTTTCCTTCATGCTGAGCTGTCCTATTCTGTGATTTCAGCCTGATTTAAACCTCTCTGGCTACAGCAGGACTTTGCCAACACCCTTGAAAGCATGGAGAAGGAATTAATTATATTCCAAGGCACTGTATGGAACAGAAATTAGAGAAGACATGTCAGTCAACAAAGTTTCTTAAGTTTTCAGATTGTCTCTGGTGTTGCAGCTGGTTCAACAGCTTTGTACGGTTCAGCTTCAGAGGAGCAACAACAGTCAAGCGATTGGCCCAGCAGTTTGGCTTATGAGATATCTTAATTCAAAACCTTTTTCTAGCTCTACTGGGAATGTACTTGGTAACAGGAAGATTTAGGAACTGCCTATGGAGAAGAGATGCAAAAATCTTCCCTCCCACCACCAGTCTTATATGCTTGACTACAAGTTTGGTAAGAAAAGACAGACACAACTTCTTGTTGTTAGATCATTTTCCAGATCTTTCTTTTTGGTCTTATGAGTTTGGTTAGCAATAGAGGTTCCTGTATCTAGTGTCAGTGCAAAGGATGGAGAACAGGCTCTATTTCATTTGGCTTGTGAACCTTAGTTATTTTTCATGTTGTTCATAGCTAATGCTAAAGGCACAGTTTAATTTGTGGGTTTCCAAAATCTTCTGTTGCCCCCAAGAAGAAAAATCCTTCCCCATTAGGGTGGTACTTTGTTGTGCATGAGGTGAGAAAGAATACTGCAAGCTGAAAATTCCCTCCCTCACTCCCAAAATGCAAAACACAAAATGCATCAGGGCAGCATCTGCCCCCATGTGCACAGGATGCCTGGAGGAGGTGAGACAAGAACCTGCTGCCCTGGGGTGCAGCAGCATTGGGCTGCTCAGCATCACAAACTGAGGTCGTTGCCTTTGTTTTCTTCCAGCACTGGGATGTGTTTCGGACAATTACAGAAGTGTTTATCCTGGTTCCTGCCTTGGTTGGCCTGAAGGGTAATCTGGAGATGACACTGGCATCCAGGCTCTCCACTGCTGTGAGTGTTAACGAGCTGGTGGGGGGTGTGGGGAGGGGGGTGATTAGCAGGAGATATCAGGAGATTCTTCATTTATATAATCACACTGTGTATGAGAGATGCCCTTTTCTGCTAAGTAGAAGCTAGTGGGGTGTGAGTGTTAAAATAATGTGTTTGCCCTCATTTTGTAACTGGAACAGAGAACTTCCATCTGCACTTTGAAGGTGAATTAATCCCTGGGTGGCCACTTGCTGATATTTGGGGCCCTGTGACACATGAAGGAGACAAAGCCAGGGCTCCACAGCTGTCAGCTGCAGTACTGGATTGCTTTTCTGAGGGTATTGATCCTTGAGGGCTTCCCAGCAATCCTACCTCTGGGGGAACAGACCTAGGATTCTTGGAACCTGCAGCAGCTTTTGCTACTCTGTATTTGATCTCTTCCATCTCCCTGAGCAGTTTCGTTTACTTTGGCCTCTTTTTATTATGCCTCAGGAGAAACTGTAGCTTACCAAAGCAATTTAGGGGGAACAAAGGACAAAAAATGGTTTAATTTGTTCAGCTTTTTCTCTGTGTGGGATGCAGTGGATATACCCACTCCGCCTTTAGCTGGGTGCCCTGCATCACCTCTGCACCTCCAGTGTGAGCCTCTGATGCCCCTGGGACACTGGGCTTGGACATGGTGGGGAAGTGTCAAGAAGGAAGTGCAGGGAAGGCTGGGAGATGATGACCTGCATTTGTGCCTCTCTAACAGCCCCTTTCCCCCAGGGACCAGGTGAAACTGCCTTCAGCAGCCACCTGCACCACAGAAACAGCTTTTCAGGGTGTCTCTCTTGACTCCTAGGCTAACACTGGACAGATGGATGATACCCAGAAGCAATGGAAAATGGCCACCTGCAATTTAGCCCTTATCCAGGTAAGTCACTTCAGCTGGGAGATGAAAAAGTCCCTTTTCTGTTGCTCTGCTGCAGGCCAGCAGCATCTGTTCCAGTAGTGCTGAATGCAGAGCTGGTGATTTGGGGCAGGTATCCTCAACACAGCCAAGCAGAGCCAGGACTTGACCTCCAATAAAGCTCTGTGTGGCCCCAGAGCTTGTAGTTTAGCTGTAAAACACATCTAGACATTCATTGCCTTTGTGGACAAACTGAAATAATAAAACTCCTTTTGCAGCGGGAGCTATGGCACAATCCCTGTTTCACAGCAGCCCCTGGATAAAGCCTGTCATTTACTGGCACTGTTTGGGAATCAGCCTTGGGCAAGAGGGGAGAGATGGGAGAAATTGCCTCTTGTAGCACCTTCTGCTTGTTAAAAATCCAGAAACCAGCCTAGATTTGCACATGGCAAGACCACAGGGCTTGTGAGATGTGTCTGTGTGCTTTCCCTTATCTCCCTCCACAGCTCCCAGCCTCCTAGGGCTGCAGTGCTGGTGGGGAGCCCATTTTTGTGCTGACCAGGGCTATTCCTTTGCCGATGGACTCGGTGTCCTTTGCTGAAGTGTTATCTGCCCTTCGCAGGCCCACAGAGTTTTTCTCCAAACTTTGTCAGGATTTCTTTTTTGATCTAGTGGAGCCTTGCAGGGATGCTGTTTAAATACATAAACAATCAGCATCTGTGCCAGGCTTTGCCCTCCAAGCTGTGTGGCAGTGCTGCAGTTGTGTGGAGCCAGGGCTGCCAGGGAGCAGATGTGGGCAAGTGTTCACCAGCTGTCCTTTGGTCCCCAGGTCCAGGCCACTGTGGTGGGACTTCTGGCTGCCGTTGCTGCTGTGATCCTGGGAGCCATCTCTAAGGGCTCTGTGGAGCTGAGCCAGGCTGCTGTGCTGTGTGCCAGCAGCGTGACCACAGCCTTCATTGCTGCACTTTCCCTCGGTGAGTGGTTCTGGTTCCTCAGATCAAACGTGCAGCCCTCAGGTGGGGAATGAACTGTCCCTGCCACCAGGGAGGCCCAGCTGGCATCCCTCTGGTCTGGCAGAGGGAGGAGGGATGCAGGGAGCTGTGTCTGCTGCTTTCATCCTCTCTGCATCCTGCCTTTGCTCCTCTTCCCCCATGATCTGTTATTCACTGGGCCTCAGCATCCACAGGCAGCAATCAAAATGTCCTTCACCTGACACATGAAAAATGCCACATGCTGTGCATGAGTGTACACACGCCCCACTCTGTGTCCCTTGGGTGCCACATGGGCTGTCTACACTGGCCCTTTCCCAGGGGAAGGTGAAATAATGTCACCCAGGGAATGGAGGGTTAGCAGAAAAATCCAGACCACGCTTGAGATGGACTTGGGTCACCCCATACCCTGAGCAGGGTTGTGCCCAGCGCTGTGGTTTGCCTGCTGTGAGCTGGGAACCAGGCAGTCCTCTCCCCTGGCTCTTCCTCTTCCAGGGGAACGTGATGAGCTGGACAGTAGGAGCTGCTCTGAGTGGCCTGAAGATCTCCAGTTTGTAGGTCTGCCATACGAGGGCAGCATGATACTCTGAATAGAGGCAGCTGGCACATCGGATACAGCAAGTTTTCTAAATGAAAGGGACAAGTTAGAACAAGTGCATATCCCGAAGCTGGAGTCAAAGGGTGATTGTAGATGCCTTTGATGAAAAACGTGGGATGAGGCAGTTGTTAAAGAACAGCAGCTCAGCTTTCATTACTCTTCCCTACAATCTCCCTGCTTGGTGTGGTACAGAGAGGCTCTGCTGCTGTACTGTCAGGTTTGCTGCTGACATTAGTTTTTTCCCTGGACACGGTCACAGGCAGCCTGTGTGTGGGTGTGCATGACGAGAAGCTGCTATTTTTATGGCCAGGGAGGGAAGCAGCATGAACTGTGCTGTGGGGAGGGGAGCGTGGGTGTCTGGGAGGGCTGCTGTGGAAATGTCATGCTGTGTGAGGATGTATTTTTGTATGAGGGATGTCGTGTCAGAGAAGGTGCACTTGGCATTTCTTGGGGTAGAGCTGATGCTCCTGTGCATGCTCAGCTTTGGAGGGGCTGTGTACACGGGCCCAGAGAGGTGGTGAGCTGGAGGGAATCACCATTTCTCAAGCTTCCTTTGGTGCAGCCTGTCAGCCATGGAAGGACTTTGAAGAGATTTCTTATGTCTTGTCTCAAGGCTGCCCATGCTACTTACAGAGCAGTGGGGCCTGGCCAGGCAGGGCTTATTCCAGGTCCCTCTTCCCCAGGCCTGTGAGAGATGTGATAGCTGAAGGATTCCCACATGTTCATCAGGGTTTGGGGTTTGTGCTCCTAAACTTACCTGGGCAAGCAAAACTTCCCTCCTCCCCAACAGTGCTGAAAAGCAGCTCAATATTCCAGGTGCACCTCAGAGACAAGGGAAGAGATGTGGGCCACCTCCATGACCCCTTGGCTCTGGAGCTGCTCACAGCATCAATATCCACCCTGTGCAAATTAAAGCAGCCCCAAAGACTCTGGGACATGAGGGCTCAGTCTGATGGCTGGGCTGAAAGGCTAATGCAGGCTACTGTAAGGAAGCTCATTGCTCCTTGGTGATTCCAACTTTGAGAAATTTTGGTCTAATATGGAAAATATCTTTGTGCTGTGGAATCCAGAGGAGGGGATGGCACCAGGAGGCTGCTGCATGCCTGCTGTGTGCTTATCTATGAGTGTGCTTCGTGCCTGGTCCTGCTTCAAGGCAAAAAAGATTAGGCTGCTCAGGAGGGGAGCTTCTACATTTGGGCTGCCTGCTGGTATCTCCTTTGATCCCTGGAATTTGCTCGTGTGCCTCTGGGCCCTTGGTGCAGTTCATAAGGGCAGAGTCATGCCCTTCAGGTTGGTGAAAGCGAGAGGACAAATTCCTGGGGTGTCCAGTCTGCAGCTGTGTGGCGCTGCTATGGGTAATGTGCTTCTTGCTTCTCTTAGACCCCCACGTCCCTCTGGGAACCTGAGCAGCATCTCTGGGGGGAAACACAGCAGAATGCTTTTTCTGATGCCTGCTCTGTGTCTTCTCTAGGTCTGGTGATGATTGGCGTGATCATTGGAGCAAGGAAAGTTGGGATCAATCCAGACAATGTCGCCACACCCATAGCAGCGAGCCTTGGAGATTTGATAACCCTTTCCCTCCTGGCAGGAATCAGCAGTACACTCTTCAAATACATAGGTACAGTGTTCAGCAGGCAATTGCAGCTCAGCAAGGGAGCTCACGAATCCTTGCAAAATTACTGCAGGCTGCCTAAGCATTTCTGGCACATTTTAGAACAGAGGCTGTCATGCCACTGGGGTAGAAAAATGACCAAAGAGGCTTTTTCCAGACTCTCTTTTAGTAACAAACTGGAAGGCAGAGCCTAATAAACACAACTGGGATTTGTCAAAGAAATGACCAACATGTATTGTGCAGCTTTGGAACAGAAGGCTGACATATGTGACACTGACTCTGTTCCTGGATCTGTCACTAGCCAAGCAAAACTACTTCCTGTGCATGGATGATAGCAGGTCTTTCTTCACAAGGCAATTTCAGGGTTTTGGCACTTGTAAAATATTCTTGTATCCTCTCACAGAGAGAGTCATGGATAAACAAGCCATCCAGTTGGAGGGAAGCAGGAGGCAGTGTTTTGTGCTTGCAGGACTCTGAGTAGGAGTTGTGGCTCTGGGGTTAGCTGTGCTGCTGGTTGCCGAAGACCTGGGCACCTGCTGCCCCTCAGAAGCTCAAAACATTGGTGATACATGTCTGACTGTTGCTTTTAAAGTGCTAGGCTACTTACTGTGAGCCTAACCTAGGACAGAAATGGGAAAATAAAAAGATCCAGCAAACTCAATACCATTTGAAACCCAAACTGTTGCTTCAGACTGTGAGCAGAAGCAGTGAGGCAGCTGTTCTCAGTTTGCATAACTCATTCCATGTGCAAGCACAAGTGAGGGAGTGAAGGAGCACACACTGCAGGGGGAGGCCTATGAATCTCTTCCATCCAGTCCTCCTTGAGCTTCAGAGGTGCTTTTTTTTTAACAGGATTTTTCCATGATGCCATCGCACCTGCCTCTGTAAAGCTAATCTGTCTTTCAGTTGCTATGCCTGAGATAATATCTCACAGGGAGCACAGGGCAGAACAACGTGATAACCTCTATGGCTGTGACCAGAGAGCATTTGTGGGGTTGCCAGAGTAGTTTAAAGAGCCTCTTGAGATGGAAAATAGTCAGCACACAGACACCAAGTCATTGGGAGCATGAAGTGAAGCAGGTAGGAGGATGGCACTGCTGATGGTGCTTAACAAATCCATTTCCCTCCCCAGTGTGTAGTAAGCTACAGGTCACACTCTAAAAACTTCTGGGTCCTACCAAAATGTATGTGTATCCTTCAAAACTACTGATGAGTCTGTAAAGTTTGAAATACTGTGTGCCACCTGATGCAGCACCAGCTCCTCCTGCAGAAAATCCTCTTGCCAGAGAAGATTCTCAATTTTTAAAAAATTGACTCTTGTCCTTCTTGGTCCTGCGTAATGGGGGTACAAACTGTGCCAAAGGGCTTCAGCTTGCTTCTGGGCTGCCTGTGAGAGAATGTGGCAGAACTGGAGTGTGGAGCCTGAAGACCATTCATCCTACCAGGAGTCTTTCTGTGGGCTCTGATAGGGTTTGATAGACTCCAGTGCTCTGTGTCTGCATTATTTAAGATGGAATTAATTGCTCAAAACAAGGGGTGTGGGTAGGGAGCCAGTACAGCAGCTAAGTCTGTCATACAACCCACCTGTCCTGGATGACTCCAGGGGGTCAAGTGCACTGACAAAACTCTTAACTCCCCAGGAGCTGCATTTCAGTGCCCACTGAAGCCACTCATAAAGAGCTGCACCTCTTTGTGTAAGAGCCTCTGATGCACAGAAGATGCCATCACGTCAGTGCTGTTGCATCCAGGTAGCCCAAGGCCCTGGCAATGATGTTTTTAAAAATGCACACTTTGAGCTTCTTCATCTCCCAGATTACCTGCAAAGTCGGCGTTACATCCCACTGCCTTTGGCCCCAGCTCAGAGACCAGATGGAGAGCTTTGTTGAAGAAGCATTTTTGTATCAGAAGGGTTGGCATCAGCCCCATTGCTCGAAGGTGTTTCTCATGCTTCTGAGTCATGTTTATTTTCTTTTAGTGCTGCACATCTACTTATTTTTTAATTTCTTTGCTTCTAAAGATCACTCCAAGGCTATGCCTTTGCCCGATGGAAAAAGCACCTAATCGAAACACATGCAAGCTAGCACTAAAGAAACCCCAGATCTTAACTGGCTTATATGTGCCAGAGAACATTTGTTCCTATAGAGCAGACCAGCTGCTCAGCAATTCTGCTAGCTTGCTTCCTGAAGTACCTCTTACCTCTTGTTTTAGGTGAAGGTGTGAGCTGTGCCTTAAGTGGGATACAGCTTCCACACTGGAGTTTCCCCCTTGCCCTGCTGTTTGATTTATACCCTGAAGCCAGAAATTTTGTAACTTTTTGTCTTTCTTAGTTGGAGATGGAATTGGAGAGTTGTTCATCTTCAAATATAACTTGCTTTGAATCCTGCTGATTTTCAAACAGCATCCTCTAGCAGTGATTTTCAGGGATTAATTATGTATTTCTGTGGTGGAATGAGGTGGTTTTGTGGGGCCTATCACTGTTCATGTGATTTTTCATCTAACGTAACTCGGTTGGAGCAAGAGTCCTGCTGCCTTTCTTCCCATCTTTGTGCAATACGATTTTGGCAACCAGTGAAGCTACGAGCATTTAATTCAAGATTTCTTTTCCTTGCCAGATGTGAAGTACCTTTCTCCTCTGATCTGTGCTGTCTTCATTGTCATGATCCCTCTCTGGGTTGCTATTGCCAAGCAAAGTCCTTCCCTGGCTGAAGTCCTGAAATCTGGGTGGCAGCCGGTTATTGTTGCCATGAGCATCAGCAGGTAAAGGAGGCACTGCTCCCAGCCCAGCCCTGTGTGCACACTGCAGAGGGACCCTGTGCTCACTTAGAAGGCCATCAAAAGTGGCACTGGAAGGGACAGCAGAAGGGTGTTTGCCCAGAGCTTCTCAGCCTTTGGTGACACTCCAACAGGCTGCGAGACTGCAGATAAGGAGCCCCCAGAGGACTGGAAAAAGCAAATCATTTTAAGTCTCACTCTCATATCCAGGTACCACATGGGTAAAAGCCAGGAAACTGAAAGCACAGATGATGATCATCACAAATTTTCAGGCTTCAACCTCATTCTTACCCAGCTGTAAAGAAAAAAATACTGGTAAATGTAAATATAGAGCCAGGTAGTTCATTCCTCCTGTGCTACATCTTTCACAACCAGCTGAGATCTGGGAGACAATTTTAGAAAACTGCTAAGGCCAGTATAGGAGTGTAACAAAACTCTGTGGGAGGATGATAAAGCTTTCCTAACTACTACCAGTTTTGCTTGGGGGTGGGCAAGGAGGTCCTTCTGAACTCATTATGCCATTCACAAAGTCTGTAATGCTTTGTGTTGGTGAGAACTGAGCTGTAAAAGGAGTACATGGTGAACAGTCCGGCCCTGGCAATGGGGAAGATGCAGTAACCCACGTCAGTGTGCTATTTTCACAGTGCAGGAGTTGCCCTGGGAAAAGATTGATCCACCCTCATTGCCTGTCCTTTTCCTAACAGCATTGGTGGGCTCATCCTGGACAAAACTGTAACTGACCCAAACTTTGAAGGCATGGCAGTTTTCACACCTGTGATTAATGGTAGGTTGGGCTTGGGGGGCTCTATGCATGCTTTTATTTATCCCTACCCCTCCTCCCAAGGGTTCTGGTATCCACTGTTGCCCCTGCAGAGAGATCAGTGTTCAAGTCCCTGCTCCCATCATGAGCGGAAGTGAAGATACTGGTCCCCATCACATCCCTGCTTATGTTTTGAAGTGTCTCTGGAGCAAAACTGCAGCGAGGACAGAGCTGTGCAAATAGGTTAACAGCATCTCTGAGGGCTATGTTGACACTTCTCATAACATCAAACCTACTGGGATGTCACAATAAATCCATTTTCCCTTGTTTCCTTCCCTCCACTCAGTAATTTGTGCCGTGTAATCAGCCCCTATACAGATTTTTGATAAATATTAATATAATAAGATTATATACGTGTATGTCTATAAAAGGTTATATATATGGATTGGATATAATTGGATTTTTTAATATACATATCAACATATTTTCTGTATATTTATATTTATAGTACTCACAGTATTTTTATACACACACCTATGAGTACAAACTGCTGGAGATCCTTGTAAGATCCACTGGCTTATTTTTCTGCTACTATAACATTCTTGTAGGACAGGCCATTCCAAGGGAAGCCCAGGTTCGTAGGGCAGGCCTGGCCTCATGCCACCCCCAAAGCATGGTGTCCTGTCGCAGTGCCAGAGGGTGTCACCCAGCTGCCACCTTACTGGATCTGCGTAAAGACAACCACCTTCCTGGCACACCCTTTCCAGCATGGCTAGCCAAGGAGCCTGCTTGGCCAAGTCAGCAGCCATTAAACTGAGCAGTGATTGACCCAGACGTCGCTCTGTGGGGACAGGTGACCCGATTGGCAGAGCTGGTGGCAGAGTTGTGCAGTGCTCTGTGTCTTTGCACAGGCAGCTCTTCACTTTGCGTGTGCAGAGCATGGCAGCGCATGGCTCAGGTCCCATCTTGAGCTACAGTGAGACAGCCTGAGTATTTCCACTCTGATTCTCATCTGGAAAATCTCACATTAAATGATGATTTCTTCTCCAAGGAAGGGAAAACATGAGAAGCCTGTAGCATCTGGCTCACCGTTATCTTTCCTGTGGCATTTCCACGCTGAAAATACTTAGGGTGGTGGAGGTTTGCTCCACAGATCATTATCCCTCTATTTTCTACTGGAAAATGTAGCTGCTTTTTCATGTTTGCTAGAATTAATCAGTCTGGAAGGAATTAATTTACTCTGATTAGCTAACATATTTGGGTTCTAATTCATCCTCATGATTCCTTCTCATTTAACAAGTGTGTTTGGTACCTTCAGACAGACATATAATCACTCTCTGTGATGTTTTGTTGGATTTTAAAAACTAATGGTTCTCTGAGTGAGTAAATCCAAGAAGTGGCCATGAGCAGCGTCTGCACTGCTTTCCCCAGGTGTCGTTCACAGACTGTGTCAAACCAGGTGCAATTACACTCTCTTCAGAGGCTGCGTGGCATTTACATCCAGTGCTGGGGAGAAGGGGAAAATGTTTTCAGTCAGCAGTCAGAAGGATACAATTACTGAATCCTTCCTGATTTTTAAGAGCTGTTCCTGCAAAGTGAATGGTGCAGCACCACTAGGGATGCAGGGATCAGGTTTTCTGTTTCTCTCACTGCTGCTCTCAGTGGATGCAGATCGACTCACCTTGGGTTAGGTTTTAGACGCATGTTTCCTGCTGTGGTGAAGCTGGTTTACAGGTTTTCTGTGTTTTGTCCTCACAGGTGTTGGAGGGAATCTGGTCGCCATCCAAGCCAGCCGAATTTCTACATTCCTGCACTTCTGGAGCATGCCTGGAGTTTTGCCGTACAAGATGAGGCAGAACTGGCCCAACCCATGCACCACATTCTTCTCATCAGGTAGACCCTGAACCCTTGGTGTCCATGTCTCAAGGCCTGTCATCACAGACAGCTCTTTTCCCAAGCCTGGTTGGTGAAGGACTAGGTGGGTTTGAAAGGCAGAATTTCCCCCTTCCACAGAGAATGCTCAGATCAGAGAGGAAGCATCTTTGCAGTGGGCAGCGTTAAAAAAAGGCTTATGGCATATTTGCTCGCTGGGCATGCAAAGAAAGTGGCCTTCAGGGAGCACTAAAGAAAGTAATTGAAAAAGAATCTTAGATTTGATCTAGCAGAAAGTCATTTTAATGGCCAGCCTAGAGCCATCACCTGTGGACAGAGCGGTGAATAGACCATAATCTTGCTGAAAATCAGCAATTCCTCTATCTTCAGCACTGGAAATACTTAAACATCAGCAAAAATCAATTTTGGGTCTGTTGTCTTTATAGAGTTCCTCTTGGCTTTCTCCGTTAGGTTGAGAGTTAGTGCTAGATCAAACTATAAACTGGGAAAATCTGTTGCAGCAAGGCAGAGCAGAAGTTGTGGGAGGCAGAGAGCAGCTGAGAGGAGTGTCTGCAAGAATCATAGTGGATCAGCATGGAGCACAAAGCCTTTGGCATGTAGTTTCAGTGCTAGACAAAGCTGCTGGGCTGATCCTGCAGATGCTTGCCATGTCTGTGTGATCTAGGGAAGGCATTAGCAGTGTGGTGGTGGGAGGGGACAGCCCCAGCTTTATGCATTAAAACATGCACTGTGTCCTCTCCTCCCCCCACCCTCTGCAGCTGCTGTTACCCCTCTTTCTGTCTCTGTGCTCTGCAGGGGTGAATTCCAAGTCCGCCCGGGTCCTGTTCCTCCTGGTTATCCCAGGGCACCTCGTGTTCCTCTACACCATCCATCTGCTGCAGGGAGGCCACACGTCCCTGTCCTTCACCTTTGTGATGTTCTATCTGGCCGCTGCTTTGCTGCAGGTAAACCCCAAACTCTCCTCCTAAAGGGACCTATCAGATAACAAAACCAGCGTTCTCCAGGTTAAAAAGGAGTCACAGTAAAACATCCAGCAGCAGCCTGTGTTTCCTGTCATCTCAGGTGTGCTTCTACCAAGCATCATGTACCTTCTGTAGGTCCAGTAATACCTCACCCAAATTGCCAGGCTCTGGTTTGCCACATGAACACAACTGCTTTAGGGGGAGTGAGGGATCAGGCATGAGAGGAGGAACAAGTTCTCACCATCCACTGAGCTGCATTGAGCGTGCAGAGACACACTTAGCAAGGAAGTACCTTGTTTTAAAATGTTCACTCCTTGAGTCTCTAAGCTCCAAGTATTTCTAGACTGCCACTAGTCACCCTGGCACGGGGCAAGTGGGAAGCAGTGAACTCCAGCCAGCAGGTTTCCCCCCCGGCTTTGGAAACCAGTGTCACATATTATAGTGAAGACCTAGAGAATCCCTCTGGGCAGGGCCATGTGAGTAAAAAACAAAGGGAAAACCCAGGCCCTGAGCAGTTCTTCTTCAAAAGTAAAAGTTCCTGGTAGGCAATGGGCATCATCAATCATCTGATTTGTCCTGCTTGTTCCCTTTTGCTGTTTTTCCTCCCCTGTAAACTTTATTTTTCTCACTGAGAAATGCATGTGGCTGTTGCCTGAACTCACACAGGCTCTGACTTCACTTGCCCTTTTAAATCAGTGGTTCATTAATTTGCATGGTGAGGTGCCTGACTCTCCCTTTGCCTTACAAGCAGCCTTGTGTCTGAGGGTGAATTCCTTGTGTGTGTAAACAATCAGTTTTTCTTGACCTTTGCACAACCCTAAGCCCAGCAGCACAGCCATAGCTGTAAAGGAAAATATTTATTCGTCTCTTTATGCATCGAAGTAACTCCTCAACCAAAGCCAAGCATGAAAATAGGAAGAATAAATGACAGCATAAAGAACAGCATCCCAGCAACACCACTGACCCTGAAAGATTCCCATGGAGGCCAGAGGAGGAGAATACACTCGGCCTGGTCCTTTTTCCCCTCTTATACTTTATAAAGAAGGACAGAAAGAAAGAGGGAGAGGAACGTTTGGGTCAGTTGGGGGAAGCCCAAAGAGAAAGATCAGAGGCCCAGAAAACATGACCTCAGAGGAATGATTGAACTGACTGGGGTTAACTAGTCCAGAGTAGAGAGGCTTGAGAAAAATCTGTTTAAACTACCTTTAAACTATGAAATTTCTGTAGGGAGGGGCAGAATAACATTTGCTATGTGGTCACTAGGGAGGGAAACATGAAATCATGGATTTCAAATGGAAAAAGGCAGATTTATGTTAGGCCTTGGGAAAAACAAAAATGGAGAAAAAAAGCCATGGGGCTGATTGCTTAGAGTGTGGCATCTCCATCTCTGAGGGTTGTTTAGCACAAGTTAAACAAATTTTCCATCAGGAAAGATGTGGATGTATTTGATCCTGAATTGAGGAAGATGAATGATCTATGTAAAACTCTCAAGTTTCCAGCCAACTTTAGTTTCTGTGATTCTGATATTTAATTTGCTTCCCTCATCTCTCCTCCTCCCTTTCTCCCAGCCCAGCTTGCAGTTTTCACCTTTAGAAATGATGCCTCAGGCTTTGGTTCCTGATGTGCTGTGGTCTCCCATGGAGGGACCACAGATGTGGGGTGCAAATTCTCTCTCCCTTCTTAATTCAATTAACTAGACAGTCTTTAATCTTTAACCGAAGTATTTTTTTCCTCAATCTGTTTATCAGAATTCGGAACGAAATAAGAATTAAAAGAAATCACAACAAAGATTTTTAAACTGTTGAGATGACAAAAAAGAAATTATTTTATTTTTTTAACATGTCAGTTCTGCTTGGGATAGCTTTGATGTAAAAACTGCCTCAAACTCCAGTTGTCCACTGAGACTTTTAGGAAAAACAAAGTAGACATGATCTGAATTTCTAATGGAAAAAACAAGGATGAAGAAAAAAAAGTCTGGCTGCGAACTTGTCCTTTGGGGTTGCCTGCATATTCACAGGAACCCTTCCTCTGGTGGAGTGAGTGGGAGTGCTCCCATTCAAGCATGGGAAGTAGGAACTGTACCTTTGGGAGAGTAGGAACTGTACCTTTGGGAGAGTAGGAACTGTACCTTTGGGAGATGCCTTTGGTGTGGCTGGGCTCTGGTTTGGGCAGGCAGTGCTGGTGAGCAGTTCAGGCAGGGTCTCCACGCTTGTGCCTGGCAGCAGAAGATGTGGCACTGTAGGTAATGCCATGTCACAGGGTAGGAGCCAGCTGCACCCATCCCATCCCATCCCATCCCATCCCATCCCATCCCATCCCATCCCACTGAGGATCATCGGCTCTCAGGGGAAGGTGTGGACGCTCAGTGATCCCTGTTAGCTCTGGTAGCTTGGCCATGGCCCCATCACTCCGGCTTTGAGCCGAGGGTTTCCGTGCGTTCCCTTCGCGCTGCCTCACAGCAGNGATGAAGAAAAAAAAGTCTGGCTGCGAACTTGTCCTTTGGGGTTGCCTGCATATTCACAGGAACCCTTCCTCTGGTGGAGTGAGTGGGAGTGCTCCCATTCAAGCATGGGAAGTAGGAACTGTACCTTTGGGAGAGTAGGAACTGTACCTTTGGGAGAGTAGGAACTGTACCTTTGGGAGATGCCTTTGGTGTGGCTGGGCTCTGGTTTGGGCAGGCAGTGCTGGTGAGCAGTTCAGGCAGGGTCTCCACGCTTGTGCCTGGCAGCAGAAGATGTGGCACTGTAGGTAATGCCATGTCACAGGGTAGGAGCCAGNCTCTACGTGGCTGACCTGATCGTGCGCCTGATGTGGAGGAAGGCTCTGGACCCGGATAATTTCTCCATCCCCTACCTCACTGCCCTGGGTGATCTCCTGGGCACTGGATTCCTGGCCATCTGTTTCCGCCTGGTTTGGCTCATCCACGGCACGGACATGAACCGGGGGAACTGAGAGTCCGCGTGCTGCTCCCATCACTCGTGTGATGCGGTGCTTTCCTCAGGACAACGGGGTACCTGGCAATCTGTGCTGGGTCACCCAGCTGGGCTGGGCCTCTCCTGCCACCCCGACACCCCACCTGCCCTCCCCATCGTGCCTTAAAGCTGGGCTCGCCCGCCCCGAGGAATCAGCACCCACAAACTCCGGCCCTTGCAAGTGAGCGAGACGGTTTTAAGAAGCACCCACTGCTCACACCTGCACCCGGCAAACACGGCAACAAGGAGCGTTTGGGCCACTGGAAGGAAGGAGCATTTGGGCCATGGTTTCAGTCCCCAGCACTGACACAGCCCTGAGGCTGCTCCAAAGCCTGCCAAGGTCACTGCATCTGATCCTGCAAGTGGATGTTGCAGCCCCTCCATCGGACTCTGACTTTCCATCAAGGGAAATTCTTTATTGACCCCACTTTTCTCCTGCTGAATCCCTGGAGTAGCTGAGCAACCAGGTCTTTAAACTTGTCTCCTCTCTCTATCGCTCAGAGGCTCAGGATCTGAGGCAGTGAGCTGCTGGCTCATGCCCAGCGGGAGGTTATCTAGGGATACCACCTACCTGCCCTGGCAGCATTGCTGGTGTCTGACCAAAAAGCTGCTTAGATTGCATTTTGAGGGCAGGAAGGTTTGTTTTTACGGTTTATGAAATATCCAGTAGTTAAAATGTTTATAGAAACACACACGTAAATAAAGTGGGTGAAAAAAAAAGGTTATGCTGTGGATTTGCAGGTTGCTTTTTTCTTGCCATGACTCTGCCTGTTTGTAGTTCTAACTTGTCAAATAGAACTTCTTGCTTCTTTCCCATCCATTCAGGGTTGGACAACACAATTTTAATAGGGCTTCAGGAAAATCAGTGTATCCTAACCAAGAACTTTTTGCCGCGCACGTTTCAGGTTAGAATTAAAGCCCATTCCCTCTCCCACAGTCACCATCCACTCATTAACATTTGCTCTGGGATGAGTCCAGAAGCCACCTGTGTTGGTCTGGGTGACGATCAGGCACAAGGCTGTGGCCAGTGACTCCTCAGGTCCTTGCTCCAGGGTGGCAATCTTGTGCTACCAGGGACATCTAAGGGAGGCTTGTGGGGCTGAAAGCAGCCAATTCTCACTGAAATTGAAGAAGCAATAGGGTCCTCCAGACAGTAAGATGCTGAAGAGTCAGGAGTCGAGGACATGGATCAACCTTTGAAAAATGTCACTAGGCCTCACCGTTATTAATTATCTGCCTTCTTGCTGGAGAAGGGAAAAGGGGAGGTCAAGTTCCCCAGTCTGCTGGCAGACAGATGCCTTATTCAAGGACCTGCCAGCTCTAAAACACTTAAATCTGAGCTGTGTTGGGTGCCTGCTAGCCTTGGGTGTTTCTTTGCTCCCAGTTCTACTCTGGTGTCCCAGAGCTGCTGCAAAGCTGAAGCCCCTGCATGGGTTTGACACATGGCTGAAGGTCCCTAAGAGCAAAAGCTGAACAGTTCTGGGCTGCCAGGCATGGGGAAAAGAACCCCCTGAAAAAAAAAAAAGGCTATTGTCTCCCCTTTCCCCAAGCTTCCTCTTCCTTTTTTTGTCATGAAGCACGAATTGCCCCACGCTGCTGAGCTGGAGAGGCTGTGCACAGCAGCTCCCCGGCAGGGAGGTTTCAGCATGCGAGGCACACACTGCCCTGGCTCGGGTCTCGCTGCTTTATCCTCCCCTGCAGCCTCTGTGCTGTCAGCTCTGCTCACCAGAGCACCCATGGGAGACAATCGCAGCAGCAGCAGCTGAGGGGGCCTGTGGGGAAAGCAAAGCGTCTGACTGCCAGTCCTGGTTTGAGGGGCTGCATTAGAGGATATGTACGTATATATTTTAATAACTCGAGCTTAGTGCTTTACTTTGTAAAGCTTTATTAGCTCCAGTTTGGCACTGGCTTGAGTAGTCCTGGGAAATAACTCCTCCTGCCTCAACACCATGTTCCCTCCTTGCTGCATTGTCCCCACTGCCTCAGAGAGGTCGTCCTGGAGCTTGGTGCTTTTGCTGGTCTCGTGAATCAGGTAAGGCTGGTGCTAAATCCAAGCTGCTGGGGACACCCCAGCCCTCTACAGGATCCTGAACACATGAAACTCTTTCTGCTTTTCTCTTAATTACATAGATTTGCCACCACTTCCTCCAGTCCTGCAAAAGACCTAGACTGGAGTGGGTGGCTGGTGCAGACTACAAGGAACCCCAGTCACACTCCTCCAGCATCAAATCCCAGTGCCCAACGCACTGCTGCTTCTCTGCTGTGTGCTTGCAGCAAAGCCCTGGCACTGGTATGTCCCTTCATCAGGGGATTTCTGGGCAGAGCTCAGCTTAATCTGGTTGTCACTGTTGACAGAGGACATGGATGGGAACACGTAATGGATGCCATCTGTGTCCTACTTGTGGGACTCAGCTGCGCCAAGGTGACCTATGCTGCACCTTGCCCATGCTGGGCTTGGGGGCTCCCCCCTTGCAGGAGGCACTGGGGCTCAGAGGTGATGTGGGAAGGTGGCAGAGGGCACAGCAAGACGTGCTGCTCTCCAGGGCACCCCTGGTGGGCAGCCAAGCATCAGCCTCGTGCGCGTGCACTTAGTGCAGGGAACACACTTAAGACTTAAAATTGCTTCCAGCCTCAAGAGAAATGATATAACCAAAGGAAATGGTTTCAATAAAAGGGGATTTTTTTCCCTCTTTTTTTAAGGGCAGTGAGAGGCTAGTTATTTGGCTGCTCAGCCTGTTTACTCTTTCCCTTTCCTCTTTTTTTCTTCTCTGTGCAAATGAAAAAGGGCCTTTGCTAACAAAGCTTATATGTAACCCTGGAGCACAGCTTGGATCAGCATTCCTGTAACTCCATCTGAACTTGCTTCTCTTAAGAACACACACCCAGACCTTCCAGTGAGTGGGCAGCCCTGCTCTGTCCCCTGGCACCAGTTGCCCCAGCCATCCCTGCAGGGCCAGAAGCCCGTGAGTTGTCCAGGCATCCTCCCCCTTCCCTCCCCTTAAACAGAAATGCGATGCCTAAATACCTGCAGGCTCCTCAGCTTTCAAGAACTTTTGGTACATCACAGCAGCCCCTACTTGGTTTTATGCTCCCTTTGGTGGTGTGTTGGAGTGATTTTGTCAGAGAGGAGATTTGTGGAGGGGGTTGTTTTCCTCCCTTTTCCTCCACAAATTTCAGTTTCAGAGCAGACTTATGTGGGTAGCAGAGCACAGACAGGGTGGGGACATTTCATAGTGATCTCTGTCTTCAATCTAACCCAGCAGGAAAGTCACTGCCAGCAGTGGGCCTGGCTTCTCTGCTGCTGTGTCTGTGTCATTACTGTGCCCAGCTTTTCACTGGGCTGGACCCACCCTGCCAGAGTCACCAACACCTCAGTTTCAGCCAACAGTGACTTTTATTTGTATTTAGTCCTCACAGCTCCCAAATTAGCAATAACCTTAAAAAAGGAGGAGGTGGAAGAAGAGAGCTTCTTTTTTGCTGCTCTTTAGTCCTTGGCTGCTGAACTGCCCCTTTGGGCTCAGTGCTGGCCCTGGACTGAGAAACCCATCCAATGCTGCAAGATGCTAGTGGAAGGCTTACCTTGCTGTAATTTCTAGAGGGAATAAAAGAAAATGTGGAGTGTTGGCAGAGAAGGAGATCGGCTATTTTTGAGCCCTGTGCAGCCATCAGCCAGCTGATGTGGACTCTAATAGTGGGCCGTGAAACAATATTTTTTTAATGTCCCATGGTTTTATTTCCCACGGTATCAGCAGTGCAGGTAGGCTCACTCCTGACATCAGCCACTGCTTGTCCCCCAATAAACTAAATCTCAGGTTCATGTCAGTGTTGCGGGATGGGAGCTGAGGAAGAGCACTGGAGTTTGGAGGGGGTGGGTGCCTGCCCTGCACCACCACATGTGTTGGGGTGGCTGCTGGGACCGTGGGGAGATCTCGGCTGAACTAGGGAGGAAGGTTGGTCAGGGGTTCCCCCATTCCTGGGTGCATAAGGGTTTCTCTTTGCAGGCAAAGAAGGGGCTGTCACCATCTGTAGATGCAGATGGGAACAGGGGTTTGTTTTCAGGGATAGTCAAACCATCTATTTTTCTCCCCCCACTGCTTCCACTCACTGCCTCCATCCTAACACAGAAATTTTCCAGAAACTCTCTGTGAGATGGAGCTTCCCTACCAGGGACAAGCAAAGTGCCAGCCAGCAAACACAGTAAGTCTGAAAAGCCTCCTTCAGGGGAGACACTGCCTCCAAGACATACTTGAACACACTTTTTTTTTTCCCATTCAATGAAAGTCTATTTAATCCTCCAGCTGGTAAACAACCCAGTCTGTGGTGCACAGGAAGCTCTGGAAGGAAACCTCCTGATCACTAAAGCTCCATTTTGTTCTGCTGGAAGAAGCTCAACAGCTTCACATGGGCCATGAGGGATGGGGCCAGCAGCTCCATAGCATGGAAAACCCACAGCACAGGCAGAGTGCCTCCCATACTTGGAAGGCTGGAGCTGTTGGAGGCACTGGGAAGAAGGGGCTGGTTTTTCACTAACTGCTGAGCCAGGCTGGACTCAACAGTGCAGCAAGGGAAGGCACCCTCTCTTTTATGCTGGAGGGTATATGAGTATTTATATAATAAATGGGATGGTGTACATATGTATGTAGACATGCATAAGCCACATGTCTATTAAGTATTATAACCATATACAAATGTAATCACTCAATATATAACACATAGATTGACCCAGCAGTAAATCTATTATACATTATAATATAATCATTATTTTCATTGTGTATTTGTGCACATGTGAACATACCAAAGTGAGGCTGTTCTTGTTTTTTGTGTCCCTGGTGCTCTGAGAGCTCCCCAGTAGCTCCCAAGCCTTGGGCCAAACTCCAGGACCAGCCTGACTCATTTAGAGTTGCTTGTCCCAAACTGTGCAGCCTGAGGCCAGGATGGGAACCTTGCATGAGGCTGGGGGACATTACTACCATGGTCCTCTCTTCAGCAAGGCCAGGACTGGCACCTTCTCCTGGTCACATTCCCTGCTCACAGAGGAGTGCTTGGGCAGGCCCGAGGGGATGATGCCCTGCCCTGCTCCTGGGGGCAGGCCCCGGGAACCCCCTTGTAGTTCATGCTCTTGCTGCACATCAGGCACCGCCACATTCCCACTTCCAAGCAGAGGAGAAAACCAAATCCAGTTACACTTTAGAGGTGGCCCAGGCCTCCTCGATATTTTCTCTAGAAAGAAAAAGGGACTCAGTGAAACAGTTTTAAAAGCTTCAACCAAGCAGAGGCTCTTAGAGAAATTGTTCCCAGCACCCGTACAGGGAATTACACCGCCTGTAGTTAGGATCAGCGGTCACACGGGGTCCTCCTAGCTCCGTCCTGCTCCCGTCCTCCAGCACTTTCTGTCAGACCGGGAAGGGTCGGACCGTGCCTGCGGCGCTGCCCAGCGCCAGCCTCGGCCCCGCAGTATCCCGACCCACGTCCCGCAGCATCCCTGCCCCGCAGCATCCCTGCTCTGCAGCATCCCGGCCCCACAGCATCCCTGCCCCGCAGCAACCCTGCTCTGCAGCATCCCGGCCAAACAGCATCCGTGCCCCTCAGCAACCGTGCCCCGCAGCATCCCTGCCCCGCAGCCTCCCTGCCCCCCAGCNCAGCATCCCGGCCCCCCAGCACCCGTGCCCCGCAGCAACCGTGCCCCGCAGCATCCCTGCTCCGCAGCATCCCGGCCCCGCAGCATCCGGGCTCTGCAGCATTCCGGCCTCAGAGCATCCCGACCCCTGTCCCGCAGCATCCCGGCCCCAGAGCATTCCAACTCCAGAGCTGGCCCCGGAGCATCCTGGTCCCAGCAATTCAGCTTTGGCACGGGCAGAGCCATTCCTGGCTCGGAAAGCTCCAGCCCAGGCTGAAGACGTTCTCTTCAGAAATACGAAGTGCCTTTTTCTCTTTGCAAGGTTAGGTTTTGCTTTGGAAAGCTTTGAATTTAGGCAGAGAGGAAACCAAGGGTATGACTTAAGTGGGCTGGATTGTGGCTGCTGGGGTTTTATAGGAACAGCCCAAAGGTGGTATTTCTGAAGGTCCTATGTGACCCAAACGTCACCTTTCCAGGGCACTGCCTTTAGCAGCCCAGGCCGAGGCTGCGTTCGCTCCATTTGTGTGTGGCTGGGCTGTTGACTGGGTCAGTGGGTCAGGTCTGATGGCTGGGTCAGTGGATGCCAGGGACAGGCTGCCAGTCAAACAGCCACTCACAACTGGGACCATCTCCCCATCATTGCAGGAAAGATAAAAAACCACCTGGCTGAAGAACAAAGCCCAGAGGTTGCTATTCCCTCACTCCCACACCAAAGAAAGCCCAAAGCTCCCAGCCAGCCAGATACTCTCTAAACACCCACAGACAGCACAGCTGGGAGTGAGTGTATCTGTCCTTGCCACTCACTGTGCCACCATCTCTCTAGAGGTACCTGCAGGGAAAAGTACTTAGGAAAAAAACAACCAACTAACCATCCACAAATCCATCCCTTTATGACTCTGCATCTGACCCCAAATTATGATTCATGACCAAAAGTGACGAAAAGATCTTGTGCTGATTTGAACAATGATTTTTCCAAGCAGAGGCAGCTCTAAGCAGGGAACACGAGACTCCTGAGAAAGCAGGAGGAATGCACTCCAAGCCTGAACACTGCAGATGAAATTTGTTGCATCATATAATCAGTTTCTGTGCTTTGTGTTTCAGCTAGACAGGGAGATACTAAGATAGCACGAGAAAGGCCATTTCTGCAAGATCTCCGGTCCAGATTGGGAGAATCAGTCACACTGCCAGGATCACCAGCAGCTTCATTTACTTTTCTTTCTCATTGCTTTGCTAAACCCAATCTCCACATGGAGCAAGCAAGGAGGGAGTGTCAGCATATAGGTGCCAGTCAGAGGCAGAGAGGAAAAAGGTTAAGATACAGCAGCTGAAAGCTGTTAGATGGAAACATCATTTTTTTGCAGAGCCTGAGAGCACTGTGGTTTTATAAAACCTCCCATTGTATTGCACTAATAAGTCAAGTGTTTGCAGCCGAGCCAGCAGACACACTCCACAGCATCTATTACCAGTGTGTTTATTTACAAAGGCAGCCAGCAAGCCAAAGCCAAACAGAAAAGAGGAAAGACTGAAATATGGACTGGTTTTAATTTAAAATCCTAGGGCTCGGTTTGTCATTTTCTTTTGTGCTTCACCCCCTCCTCCCCATTTTTTCTTCAAGGAATGATTATCCAAAGGCAGCCAGGCAAAGGACTGTTTCCCTCTAGGTGTCTCTCTCCCCATTTTCATTCTGTTTTTTCTCACACACACACAGGGACACACACAAACACAGAGACTTCTCTGGCCTCCCAGTCCAACCTTACCTCTCCATTACCACAGCGATCTCCCACACCCCAGCCCAGTGCTCCCCAAAACACTTCACAACTTTTATAAAGGGGCTGCACACAGGAGCAGCCCGTGCTGTCAGGGGAAGAGAAGCCAGCACTGCCAGCAGGGCCCTGCCTGCCCAGGGGGGCCATGGGCAGGACACTGTGGATGATGTGATTTCATCTGAGCAGACACCTGCACCCATGCTGTATACATGGCTTTACAACTGTTATCACCTGCTTTCAAAAAATGGGAGGCATGGGGCCTGGATTTAATGGATTTGACCAGAAACCCAGAGACATGCACACACAGGCACTGAGCGCTCAGCTGTGGTAGTTCAGGAGAAAGCACTGTGGACCTGCTGCAAGCCTTTCCTCTCTGTCTTTGGAGTATTTTGCACCCCAACTGAGAGCATGTGGAAGAAGAGGAAGAACAAGTCCCTCCAGGGATAAATATGTGGTCAGAGTAACATACCTCTGTGTGTTACATCTCTCTCAGTGGAGGATGGCTTGGGAAGTGGGACGAGGACAGAGGAGAACAAGACAAAAAGAAAAGGTGGGAGCAATTTTAAATAAAAAGAAAAAGTTATATTAAATTATTGCTTTATTTCTGGTTCTATGTAAGTCTCTGATACACTCCACTCTCACCCCTGAGACTCCGTGTCTGCCCCCAAACAGGCCAGTAAGGAGGACAAAGACCGGAAGGGATCCTGCCCGAAAAAGGAGCCTTCCCAAGACTTGGATCTACAGAGGAGTCTCTTAGTTAAAAGAAAGTCCCCAACCAAAACAAGCAGTGTCCAGTCCCACCACCACTCCCTGTAGGCTGAAGGGAAAGGGAAGGAAAAGCTCCAGCCCCAGTGTTTTGAGAAGTGTTCTTCCTCCAGACCATGCATGAACAAGGCATCAGGAGGTGGAGCAGACCCTAATAAAAGGGCACAGGGAAGAAGTCAACCAAGAGATGAGCACAAGGTGTGAGGGAGGAATTGTGGCAAGACGAGAGTTATCCAGCTCTCCCTCACCTCTTCCCCCCAGGCCCTGCCTCATCGGAGGCGGAGGTACGAAGGGATGGAGTAATTGAAGAGCAAGTAGTCCATTTTGTATAAATTAAAGAGTCTCCTTTGGTAGAAGGGGCTAATGTCCTGGAAGAACTGGGCCGTCATGTCGTCTGTCGTCCTGGTGGTCTTGGACGAAGCCGGGAACTTGACGCTCGTGTCGGCCCCCACCAGCTGCAGGATGTAGTTGGCATCTTCGGCCAAGGTCTCATACTTGCCCACCACGTCGTAGTGGATGATGCAGGGGTGGCAGAGCGAGTGCACCCGCTCCCAGTGCTCGTTGAAGGGCTCCTCCTGCTGCGTCCGCGGATCCAGCAGGTAGTACACGAACTCCTCGAAGCGCACGTCGTCCCCGCGCTCCAGGGCCCTGTCGCTGGGCTCCTGCCGGTGCCGCCGGATGATCTTGGTCCCGTAGCGCTTGTGGAAGGCCGTGTTGTAGCTGAGGGTGAACTTGTTGCGATAGGCCGAGACCAGGCGCTCGAAGGGCTCCCGCACGAAGACGAACTTGAGGTAGCTGCGCAGGCGGTAGTTGATCTCGGGAACGCTGTACTCGGAGAGGGTGCGCAGGTTGGAGGGGACGTGGGCCTCGTGGGCAGGGATCTCCAGTGGGTCCTGGTACTTGCCTTGCCCCGTCAGGACCATCATCACCCGCTTCCAGTTAGTGCAGGCCACTTTGGGCACGTAGCAGTAGAGCAGCCCGTGCGTGTCGTCCACCACCAAGTGCCGCAAGTCATCCGGCTGCAGGAGACGCCGCTTGCGGGTGTAACGGCTGCAGACATTGCTCAACATCTCCCGTCTCTGCTGGTGAATGGCCTGCAGGGACGACTGCTCAAACTGGGGAGAAAAAACCCAACACAGATGGTCATCAGCTTGCCCAAGCTGACTGTGGCCTACACACAACACCTGGCCTACAATTGTCCCCACTGCCTCTCCTTTACTGGGTTGGTCTGTCACCCATGTGGGATTTTTGGAGATATCACTGACTTCGAACACAACTTGATTTGGTGCATTTAATCCTTGGACAGGCTAGCATCAAAAGAAAGAACAAAATGTGATGAGGAGCTGGATGAGGAGAAAAATTGAAGGGAGTGAGGGAAGAACAGGCAGTGTAGAGAGGGTCAATAACGGAGCATTTTTTTAAAAGCAGACACACACTCACTCACACACACTGGGCTAAGCCAGGCTGCTCTCCCTTACACCAATCCAGGGGGATGCATGGTCCCAGGGACAGAAAGCACAGCCTGTTTGCTGGCACGGGGCCCTGCACAGCTCCTGCTGCCATGGGGCATTGCTGCCTCACACTGACACCCACACTCGTGCTTGCTGTGAACCTCCAGCTGAGGGCAGAAACGTGGCACACACATTTGGAAAGCTGGATGGAAATGGCCTGGGTGTCCTGCCAAGGAAAGGCAAATGGAAAGGGTCTCTAATGCTGACGGTCAAACTCTGGTGAGCAGGAGGGGAGCTGGAGATGAGGTGGGGTGGCAGGTGTGATGGAGAGGAGCAAGGGGCTGAGTAAGTGGTGCTCGGGCTCTTCCTGAGGGCTTTGGGTTCCTTCTCCTGAGGGACTTCTTCCACACAGGCCAGTCCAACGCCTCAGCTCTGGTCAGTTTCCTTTGGCCATAGGGTTGAGGAATCAACACAGGGTCCTTTATCTTTAACCCTTTTGACCCTTGCATCAAGAACTGGCAGCTGCTGCACTGGCTTGCCAGAAGCCCAGAGTCCCTTAAGCCCTGACCCAGCTGAAACCCCCTCTAGCTCTGGGGACGTGACCTTTCCTGTCATGGTTTTCATCAGAAATCCCAAAATGTCATTAGAACATCTGGGGAAAGAAACCATTTCCAGGAAGTCAGAAGGGGAAGGTCCCCTCCTCCTCCTGCCCACTCTGCCCCTGTTTTGCTTACAAGGCTTGGAGAGTTCCATGTTCAGCATTGCTGGGAACATCCAACAGCCTCGTCTGGGAACAGCTGCACCAAGCACCTGCTAACCCCGCAGGGCTGTGGCTTTAATGCCATGCAGAGACCACCATGTCACAATATCACGGTGGCTCTCACTTTGGGGTTGTAAAGACAGTCCCCCCAGTGTCAGAGGGTGCCACAGCAAACAGCTCTGCAGTTGCACAGACGTGGCAGCCTCCAGATGAAGGGCAAGGGCAGGCCTCGGTGCCTGCAAGGCTGCTGAGAGCTGCCACTGCCCAGACATTCCTAAGGACACCCTTTGCCAGGCTCCAGGTGCTCCCTCACTGCTGCCTGGGGGCTAATGAGGTGTTTCGAGGGGCAATGTTGTAAGGGCTTGTAAAGCTCCTGCCAGGAGCTGGGATACTGAGACAAACTGTCCATCCCGTGGATGATCCAGCAGACCTGTTCTCTTCAGAGAGGCACTAACATCTGGGCAAACAGCTCCTTCTGCAAGGGATGAACCACACTCACACCCTTTTGGATCTAATTTCCACAAAAGAAATAACTTCATCCAGGTCCACTTTCTCCAGGAACCTGCATGGGCAGTAATCTGAGACAGGGACAGGAGAAAGCAGCTCATCCTTGCTCCTTCCAACAGGGAAATGATAAGGGAAAATGCCCAAACGAAGGAAATGCAGGTGAACAGATGTGGTGGTGACTGCCACCAAGATATGACTCTGACATTGTTGGCTACTGGGCTACAAAGAAAATATAGCACCTCGGGAGGTGATAACTATGGCTGAAGAAGCAATCTCATGCTGCCTTGCAACACAGCCAAACCTTTCAGTAGAAATTTCTTTTGTTCGGAGCTTCCCCGTCAGCTTTTATAATTGGAAAACCTTTTTGCAAGGGCTTAAAAAAAGAGGCATTTTAATAATGTGATTTTCTTCAGGTATTTTTTCCTGCACTTGCATAATTCAAAACCATTGGACCAGAGAGACAGACAGACAGACAGACACTGTCTGCAGGCATGGCAACAAATAAATGTGACTACTTTTTAGCAGCCGCCCACCGGAATAAATGCATGTCTTGCAGTTATTTCAGAGCAAAATTGCTCCCTTCATTTCCTTCTCTTCAAAAGCCAGGGAAATCAAGTATCACTTTTAAGGAAATAACACCACGACATTCCAGCAGCGTCATGGTTTGCTGGTGTCATGGCCAAGGAAGTCCATATCTACCATTTTTCAGGGAGCAAACGTACTTTGGCCTCTTATAGACACAAGAGCATCAACCCAGACAGTAACACAGTGCAACACACATGGAAAGATCTGGCTCTGGCTGCACTGGGCACTGCCCATGGGCAGTGGGGAGGCAGCAGGGATGGCACCTCAGAGGGGCCACCAGCATTGCCCTCTGCTCTTGAGGGCTGCAGCAGATGACAGCCCCATGGACACAGGGAGATGCAGGGCACAGTGGGTGGCTGGGGCATGTGGCACGGTACCCGTTGGAGGGTGGTTTCCGGCAGGACTTCCCACAGGGAAGTTGTGGGTGAAGATCCCTCTGCAAGGGCAAGTGTGGCTGCGTGAGGGGAAAACTGCCTGCCCTGGGGAAAACGCAGCAGAAAGAAACACTTTGTGCAGCTCCAACCACAAACCCCGATGTGAAGGGCAAGCAGGACACCTTCCCTGATTCCTGCCCAGGGAGGGACCCACTAACCCCACCTGGAGGGGAGTGATTCTCCACTCAGGCTGTGCCTGGCTGCTCATTTTTCAGCAGGTGTAGCTGGCACAGGTCAGAGTAATGGAGAGGCCTGAGATGTCCCAGGATTATGAATCCCCCAAGGCTGAGTCCAGCTAAACATATATATATATGTAAACATACATATGTGCACATACCTATGTGTGTGCATATTTATACAGCACCTAGCACAGAAACATGTGTCAAATATTAGCTCAGGAAGGGCAGCAACAATGCTCTTGCCCTGCTATTATGGCTCACAGTTGGCTCTGAAATGTTCAGATGGTGAAATTTCCCAGGTTTGCCCAGCTATGGCTCAGCCCACCGGTAACTAAAATGCTTGCCCAAGTACCAGCAAGGGCCATAAGCACTTTTTATCAAGTTACTCCCCCAAGCAGTGCGGTCTTGTCGTTTAGACACAGCCAGAGGCACAGCTGCAAGGACCTTGGGGGTGGCTGGACACGGCACAGTGCCCCACACACCAGAGGGGTGGCACACAGGGTCAGCACTCAGTGCTCCACTTGATCTTTGCCTCACCACTTCTCAGTCCCTGTCCCCTTACCTGGTCACTCTCATATAAGGTCTGGAGTGGGCTGCGACCAGCCTTGCCTTGCCAGGTGGACCTCATATCTTCGGAGGCTGAAAAAGGAGTGAGGAAAGTCAGAGGGTTTGGAAGGGTCTGCTTCCCTCACCTTCCCTTGAGATGCCCAAGTTGGGATAAGACACCTCCCAAGAAGAGACAATCCATTTTGCTCTGGAAGTGATGCACAAGCAATGCTCATCCCTCCCCCATACTTTTTAACAAAATCCATAGTTAGGATTCAAAAGGTGCAGACCTAATTTTTAATAAATAAAAGACCATAAATAAAGGTAACAGCTTGTTACAATTTCAAGAGCAACTGGGAAAAGTTTGATCCATATGCTTTAGGGAAATGCCACTTCCTCCAGGCTGTATGTTTGAGGGAATGGCCCAGAGGAGACATAGCATTGCCACAGCCCTGTGAGGGGTGAGATGGCCTCTGTGCTTGGCAGAGGTAAGGGGCAGATCCAACACTGGCAGCTCTGTTCTGAGCCCCCACAGGCTCAGAGTTTGCACTTCCAGGCTCAGAGACACGGACAGGAGCACACAAATTCGTCAGGTGCTTTGCCTGACTGGTAAATCAATTGAAGTTCTTATTTGCTTGCTATTTTTTTTTCCCCTTCTAAACCAGCAGCATCTCCTCCGGTGTTTGAGGCTGAAGACAGCCACCCAGGCCATCCTTGCCCCCTCCCTGCCCTGCAGACCAGCTGTTTCATTTTGGAGGTCCATTTGCAGCAGCACCAAACCCAAGGCTTGCAGGAGGGCTGCACCACAAACCCAATCAGTGACAGCTGCTCAAGTTCTCATGCTCATTAATTATTTAGAGATGCAACCAGCTTCCAGGGTAGGAAGCATCTGCTTCAGCTGCCATTCCTCAGCCCCAGGGACCTGTTTCCAGAACAGTGGGGGCAGAACCATGTGGCCTGGATATCCCAAAACCAACGCATGGAGCCAGCCATGGCAGGGGCACGGGCTCTCACTTGCAGCAGCACCTCCAAGCAGCTCTCCCACCACCCACCCACCCTCTGCTTCTTGGCTCTGACTTTCTCCATTGGCAGAGGATGCCATGACAGTTTCCACATGAGAAGGTTTGTAACCATGGGGGTTGTGCAGCCCTGGAGTTGGCTTCCACAGAAGGAATCACACCATGAGTTTTAAAATGGAGAATGAAGTTTTTTCTGAAGGGGAAGATAGGACACATTGTTCAGGAAACTGTGGCCTGGGAGGCTCTTCCAGTGCTCCAAGTTCCTGGAAAAAGCATCTGCCACAAGCCATTTCTGGCAACATGAAGGTTTCTAACAGAAGCTTTTCGCATGACAGTTTGGGGCTCTGGATCTTTTCATTCACTGACCGTCACCAAACAACCCCGAATCTGTTATACAAGTCCCAGATGGCATCTGTATAACCAAAATAATCAGAAGGAAAAATCCAGATCTTGTATGCATTTTCACATGCTTGTATTTTGCTTAAACGAAAACTGCTCCAGAGCACAAAGTCGCCAGGGTCTCAGCTCAACATTATTCATTCCTGGAGCTGTAATTAGGAGGAAATGACTGCCTGACCTCACAAGATTTCATCAGCAGTGTCTGTACACTTGCGCACCCGTGGGAAATGAGACTTCCTGCAGCACTGGACTGATCAAGATGTGACTCAACGAGAAGGTACAGTTTCTTCCTCAATCCTCTATATCAGTTACCCCACAGGAGGGTGAAATGGTATCTGTGCCAGTGGGAGATAAGCAGAAAATCCAATGTACAGTGCTGGGCTGAGATGCTCATCTCAGAGGAGCCCCATTTCACATTTCCAGGCTCAGCTCTGTGCAAATGACAGGGAATGAGATCGACCTTGAAAACTTGACTCACTGCAGCTCACATCTGTGAACAGAGAGCACTAAACTTGAGCCCCTTTCCCCTTTGGCTGGGGCTGATAAACTCCTGTTGTATGCAGGACTGTGATCCTGCGGAGGGCTGCCAGCAGTGCCTTACAGCAGACACTGCTCCTATATTTAGTAAAAACAAAGTGGAGGCGTTTGTTTTCGAGATCAACACGTGCATCAACCAGAACCTTTCTCACCAGGACAGAAGCAAACCCCAGGAGGTTCAGGCTGACTTAAGGCTGCTAGAAATGCAAATAGCTCGTGCTGTGATGCACAGGACGGCATGGAAACATCCCAGGGAAAGGGATGTTTCCATGTGCAAAAGTGCCTGTTGCAGCGTCAGGTCACAGCCCCAGAGGAGCACTGGCTCGGCAGGAGGCTCTTTGGGCTCAACAAAAGGCAAATCTGCAGTAAAGCAGGGAGGGAGGAGAGGTCAGGTAGGTCACAGCCTACGTGCTCTGACCTCTTCAGTCCTCTTTTTTTCAGAGGGACCAGCCTGGCCTGCAGCTGCTGCACCTTGCGGGGCTCTTGCCAACAGCCACAGCAGAAACGTTGCAAAATGGATTTCCTCCAGCCCTTCCCCAGCGCAAGACCTGGCAGAGAACAAGGCATCTTCCCTGGATAGCAGCAAACCCCCTGAGATCCCTGCTATGCTCTTGCTGTACAGGGTTCCAGAAAGAAAAGGCGAAGAGATTTTAAAAAATAGAAAAAAATCCCTGCCAGGCTGCTCCCGTGCAGCTGGAGGAGGCCAGGAGTGCTGAGCTGGCAGACGAAGACACAGGCACTCGGCACTGGCTGCATCCTGACGGCCTGTGCGCTCCAAAGCAATGACACCATCCCTGCCCTGCGAGCTGCCAAACCCCTCAGAGCAAGGCCTGGCCCAGCAACACGTTTTTGGTTTTTACAAGGCTCCACTGCAGGATGTCTCCCCGCTCAGAAACTGTCTGCTCACCCTACACACGGCATCCCGAGCAGAAAAGCAGCTGGGATCCCGGCTGGGCCATGATGGTGACTTTTGGAGCCAGGCTGAAGCCCCGTGGCACAGGGCCAGATGCAGCTGTGGCCCTGCATGGCTCCATGAAGCACTGGTGCATAAGGAGGGCAGCATCCACTGTGTCCCACGAGATGGAATGTCCATTCTCCATAAGGCTGGGTCAGAGTGGCTGCAGGTGCGTGAACAGAGACAAGTCCAGGCTGTCTGTGCCCAAAGCATCCCCAAAACACCTGGGATCACCTGGCCGTCACAGTGGTAGGCAGGCCAGGGCTGCTGCAACCCGCTTGAGCCAGCAGCAGGCTGTAGACAGTGATTTAATAAAGCCCACCCCACTAAGATCAACCTTTGACACTCAACACAATCCTGCCCCATCACCCCAAGCTGTAGCCACCCCCTGTTCACCATCCCTCAGTCCCAGCACCTGCAGCATCACTGCTCACACACTCCTGTCCCAGCCCTCCCTGTTGCCCAACACTGGCTGGAATTTACATATCCCTCCTGTTCCACTAATTCATGCTGAGAGTGAGTCAAGCATCCCATTCCCTGTACCATTGGTTTACCCATCTCTGGAATGCTCCTGGGACTCCCAAGAAGTTTGGGAAGGCCAAGGAATACTGAAACAAATGACAGTGTTGAGGAGGGAGTATCATGTGAGTGAATTAATGGTTTGTGCTGCATTTTGGCACCATGGCCCTGAGTACAGCAGGACATTCCATCGTGGAGGATCTGCCAAGACCTTCGCATCCTGGCTTTTCTTCTGACTTTATAGCTTGTTGCTGAGGTTCCCAGATTCCACCACATGCAGTGGTAATCCCTGGAAATTTCACAATTGCATCTGAAAGCAGGGGCATCACTTAGCCAAGGCATATCAGCTTTCTAAAGGGGAAAAAATACCAACCCTTGGCAACTGCAGGATCACTGTTTGGGTGAGAAGTATCACCACAGTGCATGTCTGTGATCCAAATCTGAAGTGTTTTTCACTGAGACAGGCAGAAGGAAGTATCACATTTGTCCTTTGAATCTTCAAATGATGAGGCAAGGGAATAGGAGTGATATGGAACGGGAGACCAAAACCGCTGTGCTAAGGCAGAGACACTGACCAGAAATCACTGAATAAGATGAGCCTGAAAGGAAGCTCAGGCACATTTTTGAGACTCCTGTGCTACAAGGGCTTTCACACTTTATTTTTGAGCTTAAAAAGGTGACACACTTCCTCCCTTCTTTCCTCCTGCAGCCTGGATTTCAGGGCTGTCCCACCACAGCTGAAGCTACTCTCTCTTGCAGTATGTGACATCAAGACCGCAGCAGGATCTGGGGCTTCAGTGTCTTGCCAGCTGTCCTTGGAAAAGGGAATAGATTTTAAAGCTGTGAATATTTAGGTGTACTAGCTGATCACAAAGACAGCCAGATGTGTGAAGTGAGGGAAAGACTGGATCATGCCTATTCCAGACTTCTGGAAGCAGCAATGAAAGAATATGCTGTTTTGGCTGCAGAGACCCTTAATAAGGGAGGGAGGTTCTCTGCAACCACAACAGCAAATCCAGTGCGTGAGTTGAAGTGTTTGGCTTGGAGACAGGATTCAGGCAGCAACAAGCCTGCTAGGCTGACATCAGCATTACCCAGGCTTTAGAAAACAGTCTGAAGGAAAGAAAGCAACTAAAAGATGTGGGTGCAACTGGATAATAAATAACTTAGAATGAAAATCAACATGGCATTTACCAGGCACTGCTCATACCCATGCAAACTTGTCTGTAAATAAAATTAGCTGTTTCTGCAGATCAAGTATGTGTGGTAGATCCTCACCCAGATACACACAGTGCATGAGAAACAGCACAGGAAACAAGGACTGCAGTCGGAGAGGATGAAGTTTAGAAGGTGAACGAGCAAGGAGAAAGCAGGTGGCACTTAAATGAGAAATACTGGGTAGAAGGCAGATTTCTGGAAAAATACCTCCCATAATAGCTTTGAGATTGATACTTTGAGAAGGAGTTGACATAAAAACAGAAAGATACTGATGATGGACAAAGAATTGAGAAAGGCTGCCATGGCAGGGAGAGACCGAAAGACCAACGGGGAAACTGAAGTTCATCCTGGATGAGGGGAGTGGAAATTTAATAGGATTTAATTTCACGATGTTGGAATTCAACAGTTTCTGCAACTTTGCTGCTGGAAGTGGCAGGAGGTCCCAGATGCATTAGTTCTGGGCCATCAGCTGCCAGTGTGACAGTCACAAAAAAAGACAAATGAAGCCCTGAAACAAATCAGGTAAGATATTTGCCATTGCAGAAAAAAAACCCATTATCCATATGGTATTATCCATAGCACTGGTGACCCTCACCTGCAGCACTGACAGCTCTGCTCTCCTGGGACCAAGGCAGATCCAGAGCTGCTGAGAAGGGCTGCCAGGTGACCGAGTGACCCCAGGACTTGCTGCACCATGGGAGGATGCATGGGCTGCATGAGTGTATGAACTGAGCTGGGATGTGATTGCCCCTTGAACAGGCCAGCAGAAAGGGATGGGAGGTGTTTCACATGCAGGACATCTTCACGCCCACTTGCTCAGGTGCCAGATAGGAAGAGGTTTGGAAACCCCAGATCAGCAGGAGTGAGTGGCTGGGATGCAACAGAAGCAATCCCAACTCATTTTGGGCTGGAGGATGAAGCTTTCAGATATTTTCCAGGCTGGACCCTGGGGCCACAAGGAGCCAAAAACTCCACATGTGGTCTCCAATACAAAGCACTGGAGAGGGTTAACACCTGGAGGAGATCCAGTGGTCTCCAGCCAAAGGAATCGAAGAGACAGCACATGTACTTGCACATGAGCAGGCACCCAGAGGCCCCGAGGAGCTAATCCTGACCCCACCACTGCCTCCCCACTGCCGTCTCGCAGCCCCAGCTTTGCTTCCTGTTGTGTCTGTGCAAAACCTAAAAAAAGAGAAAAACGTAATTGCGGTGCCTGAAATGATCAGTGTAAATTACAGCCTGCAAATGCCAGCGGGTCAGTGGGAGAGGTGCTTCTTTGTTCTGTAGGAAGAGCCAGTTCTCAGGGCAGACCCTCTCAGAAGGAGATGTTCTCTCTCACACCAAAGAAAAAGTTCTGAAACTGAAGGTGGTATTTTTGATGGATTCTGTCTTGAACAAAGGAAAAAGGACTGGTGACAGGAGCTGTCTGCCTGGCACACATGGCATGTGTGCAGCTGAACTACATTCATGGGAGAAGGAAGAGTGTACAGTGGGAAACAAATAACTAAATTACCAGAAGGGTAAACAACGCCCACAGCTCTACGGTGTAAAGGGATTAGCACTTGTTTTAAGTCAGTCACTGAAAGAGCCAGAAATTAGGACCTGGATCTCCTCATAGGCACAGCAGTGAGCTTCTCTAGACCCTGCTGCCTCCTCTCCAGGACCTGCCAGGGGCAGAGAGTGAGTGCTTCAGCCACAGCAGTGACGGCTCACTCATCCCTGACCACAAAGATGCCGCTCCACAAAGACAGGCTCCTCACTACTGAAATAACACACCCAAGAGACACAGAGAAGGATCCTGCCATAGAATTTCTGAGAGGGTATTGTGACTGTGCTAGTCAAAGCCAAACCCTAGCTGCAGCCACTGGCTGCTAAATCTGTCCAATTTTCGATTTTAACATCCAGAACAAAAAAAAAGAAAAAAAGAAAGGAGAAACGGAAAAAAAGAGAAACAGAAAATAGAGTTTGGCAGCAGCAGTGATGGATCCAGACAGTTCTTGCAGCCTGAGCTCAGTTTTCCCTCCTGGTTTGATAGCAAAGACTGGAACATGCAGCTAGACACCCAGACCGCATGAGGATGGTCCAGGACATGGAGGCCAAGAAATCCCACATGGGAGCACCAGTTGAACCCCTGGGCAGTGTTCAGTGGTCCACGTGAAGAGCCTGCCTGGAAGGATCAGAGCTACAGAGTCAAACTGTGCTGTCTCCAGAAAGCAGTTTACTCCTAGGAAGCTCCGGCTTTTATGCTTGGGCTCCTACTGGCGGAGAACACATTTCCTTAATTTCTGCCTAAGCACAAAGGCTGATTATTGTTTGTTGTTTTGTTTTTTTTTTTTCAAAAACAGATACTTTTCAAAACAATGGTGATGTGAGAAACCACCATCAGAATCCCACAGAGAACTCCAGAGTCACTTACTGTCTTAACACTGTAGAAGGCAGTGACCTCTCTTTGATGAATAAGATGACCAAATAACTGACCATTTGCTTTCTCACATCGTACACTTGGCTGTGAAGAACTGTGGCAATTCTGGTGTTCACAGAGCTAAGGGAGGACCTCTGGGAATTATTCCTATTTTAATTTTTACTGAAAGGTTTTGATTTGAGAATGGGAATTTTTTTGGCTCCAAAAGCAAATCAAATTTTTGGCTTCAAAGAGGCAATCAAATCTCCTTAGATTCTTGTGACTGCTCATTTTTACTGCATCTAGAAAGTCAAGGATATAGACAGCAGAGGCTTAATTAAAAAGCTTAAGAAATTAAAAGAAATCTAATAGAGCCACATGGTTGATTTGCTTAAATGCATCCTTCAGCTTTGTGAATTCAGACACAACCACATCTGCCAGGGAGCTGCAAGTGTAAGGAGGTGTAAGCGGCTGGGCTCATCCAGGTGTCTGCACCCAGAACACTCAGAGGGACTGGGCAGCATCCATGCCCCATTCTGGCAGGTACCTGGCAGCAGAGCACATACACAAGAAAGAATTTTGGGGAGAGAAAACATGTCACAGCAATATTCAGATAAGCACAAGCAATGGCAAAAAGCAACCAGCCCCAAGGAGAACAACCAGAAGAGATGATTTCTGGTCTCTTCCCTGGGCCTCCTCCAGGCACAGCACTGCTCCCCAAGAAGAGAGCTCAGCTGTCAACCCACGACAGCCCCCAGCTTGCACAGCTTCCACGTGGCAGCAAACAGATCCCTGCGGAGAAAACGCTGTATTTGACCTCTTTTGTTCATCCTGGGGCTGCGCCAGTGAGTGGTGAGCAGGAGGAGTGACAGAGGGGAGCTGGCATCAACTCGCAAACTCTGTAACTGCAATATTTACAATACAAACACGCATTTCTTGTTCCAGACCAACATCCTCTGTAGCTCAGGAAATGCCCCTGTGGCCCTTCCCACCATTGCTTCTCTTTTCATGGTGCTTTTCTCTCCAGTTATGCCTTGTTCAGCCTGTTCTGCCTCATGACAATATCTTGCAGAGGCTCCGTGCTGACACAGGTAACAGACTGCCACCGAACACAGCCCCATGCAGCGTGGTCACAGGCAGACCCACGCACTCCTCCCATGTTTTCCTTGCTGATGAACAAGCCAGCAATGCACAACCCAAGTTATTCCCGACAGCCTGCCCTCGGCCCCGTGGGCCAAGCCTTAGAAAGGGCTGGCTGCTCTGCATGTCTCTCTACTGAGGCACAGGCGGCAGAGAGTCTGTTGGAGACGTCTGTCTCGGCTCACTTCTTAGGGAACAGGAATATTCTCCATCAGACCTTCCCCTGCCAGCTCCCCTCCTGTTCCCTACAGCAGACTGACAACCTGGAGCATCCTGGGGAGCAGCAGGACCTTCCTCACACTTGCTCCAGAGCTTTTTCAGACATTAGAGCAGAGCCATGGGCCAGGATGGTTGTACTCCTGCAAGGGTCCTGGAGCAGGTCCTCCCCAGATAACCCAGCCAGGCTAATGTAGCGTATCAGAAGGGCAGGACCTTTGTGATTCTGCTTCCCTGAGCAGATCAGCAGGCAGGCACATCCCTGTGCCCTGCAAAGCCATCATGTGATTCAGTGGCATTCCTCCATGTCACCAGTTGAGCCACATTGTTCAGGCACTGGCATGGCACGGCACCAGGAAGCTCAACTGTCCCTCTGAAACCACGGGGTAAGTGTCTGCCACCAGCACTGCACCTTAACTCTCAGGCTCAGAAATTGCCTCAAGTAGCTTGGTTTTAGGCCATGCAATCCTATTTTGAAGCATAGCCAGCACCTGGATGTTGTCATCCCGGTTATCCCCATGGCAAAGGGGCTCCATTTGGTGGCTCCTGAATTAATGGTATTTCATTTAGCAGAAATTAAACCAAGTTACTTGAACTTGGCTGAGTCCCAGCAACACAGGGATATTGAAAGTTTAGCTCAGGCTTTTCTTCCCAGAGCCAGATGTTTCCTCCCATCCCCCCTAGCTCTCTCGAAACAGCCAAACCAAGTAATTAAACCCCCCCGTCTCCCCTCACCTCCCAGCACCTGGAAACAGAGATGCACTGGGAGGAGGTTACCCACAAAGCTAAGGGAAAAACCACAAGGAAAGCAGCTCAGGGCAAACCTGAGCGGGGCAAGACAGGACGTGCACATGAGTAGGTTTGCACAGAGAACAGCCCACATACAACGAGCTGCAGCAGGGGATGACAAATCTTCTCTCCCATCAGCTTGGACAGGTGAACCTGCACGTTTGTATATGGGAGAGGGCGGTTTTGCATCTCCACAGGCACCGGGGTCACTTAGAAGTGATGTTTTAGCCACAATGATGAAGTCCCATTTCAGGGCAAGATGAAGGGTGAGGTGCAGAAGAGGGATGAAGGCTGCACAATGGCCCATCATCTTCCTCTTCTCCAGTACCTGGCTATAACACGACCCATTCCTGCGAAGCCAGCGGAGGAGTGCTACCAGTCTCTATCACATAGACCTTCCTCCCCAGACATCTCCTCTTTTTGCACAAATGACTCTTCTGTTTTTTTGGGAAGCTACTTAAGGCCAACTCCAGGCAGTCACAGATGGCTCCCAAAGGGTGATGGGGCACCCTATCCCCAGGACCCATTTTCATCCCATGTCTCTGCTGCTGAAGCACCCCAGTACCCCCTTCCCAGCCACAGTCCTCAGAAGAGGCTCCACAGGCACTGCACTGAGGTGCACGGCTCACTTCTGAGGAGGCACAGTGGCACAAACCTCTTAGCCAAGAGGGAAAGGAGCATTTTCCAAACTCGTTCCACCAAAGGCATATGCTCCACAGCTACCATCCCCTGGGACAAACCCTTCCGCAGCATTTTCTGCCCCGAGCCACACAGTTCCTACACACACTCAGATGTGGAGCTATCAGGGATCCCTGGACCTCACCATTACCAGGTGTGCATGGGCAAAATGTCCAAGATTGCGTCCTTTGGGAAGGAGGTGAAAGGAGGTGTTGCCCCCTAAAAATACCCTCGTTTTCAGCAATCACCCCCTTGCAGCTTCTCCAGAGTGCCAGGGCTGTGTGGCACAACTGGGTGGTAATGGCAGCCAGGCTCCCTGGCACTGACAACAGCCCTCCTCCAGCCAAGAAACACACTCCAAAGAGGGGACAATGAGTCACTGCTTTACATGGGATAACTCGAGGGATCGCACCACTTTTAAGAGGAAAAGCCATTCACTCCTCCAGGCATGTGGCCTGCTGGCTGGCAGGCAGCAGCCCGCGGGCAACAGAGGGACAAGGGGTGTGCTGCCATCAGGAAATGTTAATGCAGGGCGTGGAAGGAGGTTCTGAGCTATTCTCTCTGGAAAGTGATGGGTGGGAAGATCCATGCAGAGGGATGAGCACATGTCCTGCTCTCATTCCAGCCAGACAGGGAACAGCCAGGCCTGCCAGAAGCAGCAGTGGTTGTGGTGAATGTCTGGAGGTGGAAACACACAGCCTCAGGGAACTGAAGTGGGACCAAAAATCCAAGCACACCTGCCTCCACTTGTGCCCAAGATCCCCGGTATCTGTGCACAGTCATCTGCAGGCAACATCCCTATAAATGGGCTCATGGGGACTGGAGTGCCTCTGGCATGCTGCATTGGGGGATGGAGAGGCAGCAGAGCTGCATCACCTCTCTGTCTGATATTGGGGCACTTATCCCACCCACACAGTGCAAATTACTCAGCGCAGGGCTCTCATGCAGAGATCTGAGGGCTGACAGGCCTAGGGGCAGCCCAGAAGCCCCAGGCACATTAAATGCACTCACATGGTTTCCAGCCAGCGAGAGGCAGGTGGACGCTCCCTCCTTCCTCAGTCTGGGGTTGCAATGACCTGTGCTCACGACTGTCACCTACCCACAACCATTTCCATGCTCAGTGACTCATGCCAGATGCAATAAAACCCCAGACAGCAGACATGGGGCAGTGGCCAGCGGCATAAGGTGCCACTGGCACCAAGTGCCACCAGACTTCAGGCTTCTCCATCTGGATCCAGTTCAAGACAGACACATTGACTTTCATCGGAAAATACCTCAGCCCAGCCTCTCAAGTGCTGTGGCAAGCTTTGTGGGGCAGGCGATGCCCCTGTGCCAAGAACAGCACAGACGCCTCCTGAGCGGGTGGTGTGACAGGCAGCAGCCCCACAGCTGAACCTGACCCCCTTCCCAGCCACAGGCTCCTCATGGCTGTCCCCCTTGCCACCAACTTTTCAGCATCTTCTCTTTTAGCTTGAACATGTCCCAGCCATGTTCCTTGCCAGCAGTCACACCTGAAGAGAGCCTTCTGACAGGCCACACGTGGGGCTGGCACGGCCGTCACTACAGAACCATGGCAACTGGACCTTATTTCACATCACCGCTCCCTCCTCCACTGAAAGGATCCAGAAACTGCCTCTCCAAGGGACAACTTCCCCATTCCCACTCCCCAGGATCTGCTGTGCCTTTAGAACAGTTCATGGATGGAAACAGGACGCTGGGTGAGACCAGGCCCTGCCACACCACAGCCTGCGTGTCCCATTCAGCACCACGTGGGATGTGGGATGGGAGGGAGGGAGGCAGCGGTCCAATGTTCGGAGCTATTTGGGTTTTTCTCCAAACCGCTAAAAAAGAGGGATCTCTGCTGAAAGTGCTCCAAAGAAACACAGCCTGCACTGCTGACAGTATAATCTCCACTGTCCATTTCTATTAATGCTCTTACAGGTTTAGCAGGAACTGGAAAGCTTGGAGCTGACTTTTCACTGTCCAAGGCGTGCAAGAACTCCCAAACGAGCAAAGCCAGTGTGACCCTGCGTGCAGCCCCCACCAGCGCCCTTCGGAGGGGCACTTCCCAGCAGGCTGCTGGAGCACTTGCCTGGCAAAAGAGACAATGGACTTGTGTGTGTTTTGCTCCTCATGCCTGGCTGACAAACCCAGCCCACGAAGCTTCATATTTGCAGTGCACACTCAGCACTCTGCAGCCAGCACAGGCTGAGGGACGATCCAGCACTGAGGGGTTTGCAGCCAGCCCTGCCTCTCTGCCTTCCATCTGCTGTACACACAGCTCAGGCAGCAGCTGCAGAGGTGGCTGCGAGGTTCGAGGGGGTGTCATCAGATGGATGTTTCATTTAAGCTGCTACAAAAAGAACATTAAACTCCTGACGTGACATGGGGTCAGAACATCCTGCACTAGTTTAGATTTCTACTGCATGTCACACACATTGGGCAGGAGAATAATTATCTTTCTAACTTTACTTTTTTGCCTTTCCTTTTTTTTTTTTTTCCCCCTAACAGGAGACTGCTCAGCTTTTAACTGCCTGGAAGAGACTTCTGAAATGTGAAATCTCTGTTCTGTCCAGGCTTCAGCCAGATGCCTACTGCTTAGGGAGTGCTGGCTGTACCCAAGCCAGTGCAGGGACTGGCTGCCACTGGTTCCAGAAGTGACTGTGATTCAGAGATCTGGCTTCTTCACATGCTTTAAAATCACTTGTACATTACTCTTGACGTTCCAGATCCTGGAAGGTTTGCTTAGGAAGAAGTGATTGCCATTGCCATTAGGAAGACTCTGAAATTACATCAAGAACCTCCTTGTTTTCTATAAAGCTTCATGAAAGCGCTTTCTTCTTTTGGCTCCCGCTTTCTTGCACAGCTTACTTTGCCTTTATGTTTCCAAAGATAATTTTTCTTCATTTCTCACTGATGACACCTCTTGGACCATCACAGTGCCACCAGCCATACCCAGGCACAGCGGCTGGCACAGCTGGGTCTTGGCTGTGTGGCTCCCTCCTCCCCAGAGGTGGAGATGGCTCAGGCTCTGTTTTTCAAGGAAGGCCTTCTTATTCCCATTTAGTCAAGTTGAGTCAAGAACTAGCCAGGGAAACTCTAATCAAGTGATGGAAAATGGTGACAGTTATAGGATTAGCTCACAATAAATCATGCAGAAAGGGAAAGAAGGAATCCAGCTGCTTCAAGGAGCCTGCCAAATGCCCCAGCATCGTCTGTGGGGATCATATTAGGAACAGAGCCAATGGCAGCTGGTCTGGACAGTCTGCCCCATTCAGTGGTTCTTCCTAAACCTTCATGTCTCCTCAGCAGCAGGAGGCTCTGGTCGCCTGGTACCAGCCTGAGGCAGATGCCAAGAAGGTTTAATAGATGGATCATAGGCATTTGAGGTGGAAGGGATGTATTTTGCTGGGGCAATGTCCCTAGGTCTCTGCAGTCACAGTGTCTGCAATTAAGATCTTTATGGGAAACAGAAAATTAACAATATCCAGCAGGAACACGACCTCTGTGAGCAAATAAAGTATTTGTGTGTAAGTACCATGCAATCTTCTGTTTCCAAATGGTTAATTCCTCCTATAAGCCAAGCTAGAAGCTTTCCAAGAGCAATTTCTCTTCCCCATTACGCCTGTCGTTCTCCTGGCCCCAGTTGGCTGCTTGCATTTATAATACAAGCCTGAACTGCCAGCATTTCCATTCCTTGTCAATAAACTCCTCCTTTGTGGCCTGCTGCCCGAAGGAACTGCAGAAGAAGGGCTTGCACCAGCAGTGCCAAGGCAGGGGCTGATTTTCCCTGGGCAAGGCTGCACCAGAGAATGCAGAGAATTCTCCCTAAAATCCTGCTGGTGTGGTGTCCGTACCCCTGCAGGCCCCCATCTCCAGGCAGGCTCAGGCAGCCCACAGCTGCTCACGGAGCTGCCAAGCCAAGAGACCATCTGCACCAGCCTGCTGCCTCCTGCTCAGCTGCTGAGGCCACGGCAGGCCAGCGTGCAGGGGACCAGGCCGGGCTTGCTCAAAACCCGCCCGCACTCAGGTCTGGTTTGGGCAGATGCTGTTTGTGCCCTCTGCACACAGGCCACCTGCACAGGTACAACAAAGAGGAGTCTCTCTCTCATGTCAGATGGCTCAGCTTGCCTGCTGAACATGTTTCAAGCCATCTTCTCAGCTCTGTGCATCTGGGATTGATGAAAGCCTCAGCAAGCTGATCTGAGAAAAATCTGTGCACTCAGCAAACTCTTCCCAGCGCAGCACCCTGCACGCAGCCATCCCTCGCTGGCTTTGCTTCGTGGCTCTCGTCCCTCTGCTCCCAGCAGAGGCAGCTGAGGGGCTGTGTCCTGCCTTTCTAAATGGCACAAGTCATTAGCTGGTGAGACTCTCTGCCACAAGATACACAACAAGAGGCTTTACAAAGAGTTGAAGAGATGCACGAGCTCACAGAGGAGGAGAGGAGTGAATTACAGCCTGCTGGAGACTAGGGAGAACCATCTCTAAGAACCAGCTCCAGCACATACGGTCCCACCACATGGCCCCTTGTGCCTACTTCTGCTGCATTTAGTAATGACCACTGCCTGAGGCCACCAAAGAGCCCTGTCTCCACAGCTAGCATGTTCAGCAGAGGACACAAACATCTCCAGTGCCATCGCAGCTCTGAGGCACAACAGCATCACTGGTAGCTGCTTGTCTGAGTGGCTGATGGATTTAACCCTTCCTGAGAGTGGCTGTTGGCCCTGGGGACATCTCTTTCCCCTTCACAGGGAGTGAGCAGGCTCTGATGGGGACCTCAGGAAGAAGGGAACTGGGAGGCTTGGGAACACCACCCAGCAGCAGCTGTGGGCTACTGATGCAAAACTCCACCAGCATCAAGTCAGCCTTGTTTGGGTCTCACAATGCCTGTGTCTGCTGATCCTATTAAGTTAAAGGGAAATCAATCTCCCTGATACTGCCAGGAGTAAACTTGGAAGAGACCCAGCTGTGAATATGCTACCCCTGCACCCTTGCCAAAAGGAAGGGCCTGGCTCTGTAGATATGTGCAGGACTGAACTCGCTGCCTTCTCCTGCCATGGGGGAATCCGCCTGTTCAGAGACACTCCTGGGGCAGGCAGAGCCACACGTTTGCAGAGCAACACAGTACAAATGGGGGTGGGGAGCTGTTGAGGAGCTTCTGACCTCCAGTTAGTTTGTGCTGATTTCTCGGGTCCCTGCTTTGAAGAAAGCCCTCCGGAACACGCAAGCCAGCTTCAGAGACACCCACACTCGGCAGCTCCAAACAAATATCACCTTTGAACCTCATGTCGATATTACCCATCTTCCTGTGAGGTCAGTGAGGCAACATCTGGCCAGAGAGCAGGCTTGGACTGGGCCTCACATTAGCAGTGAGGCTGCAAACTTGTAGGGAGAAGAGAGCACTGCAAGGGATGGCTCAAGCTTGCTGCTGCTCCCTCCCTGGAAGAGCTGGGAAAGCAGCCAGGAGATGGTGGGCTATAAATCAAGTGGCATTTACACAGAGAAGGAAAAGCTGTGAGCACGTTGTGACTGGAGGCCAGGACTCATGGCCTCAGCATCCCTCCACATCACAGCTGACAAGCTGATGGGGAGGGACGTACGGGCCCTGTGCGCTGCTGTGAAGATCCGAAACATTAAATGGCACATCTTGCACAAGCACCATAGGTAGGGACGCCAGCACCTGCCCATCTGCCATGCCCAGGCTACAGGCTTCCTCATCTGCCACTCCACTCGAGCTACTGCAGAGGCAGCAACACCTTCAGAAACACACTCTGGGGAGAAAACAGCTTCAAGCCCAGTTGGATACTGCTCTGAGGGAGTCTATGAAAATTAAGTCCAATTGTGCAAAAGCTGGGTCGCACCAGAATCAGATGCTTCTTCAGCACAGCAGGTCTCAGCACCCATGCTCAGCACTGTTTGTGTACATAGACCCGTAACAGACTCATCTGAGCACAACACCACACACAGACCCAGGGCACTGTGGTTTGCAGCATCTCACAGCTGCCAAAACAGCCCCACAGTGTGACACCACCCTCAGGGCTTGGTGACGGCGAGCAGGGATGCAGCACTGCTGGGAGCACTGCACACCTTTGTCATTCATTGCTCCAGTGTATCAGGGATGACTGGCAAGGTGGAGGGAAGGCAGGACATGCCAACAGACAGGGAGGCAACCAGGACTCAAAACAGCCAGGCTGGGGCTGTCTACAGGGCTGGAGGTGACTGGTGCTTGGAGACTGCTGTAGGTCAGGAAGTTCTCACAGGGAAGGACCTGAGGTGGCATGGGACAGCATGTTCAACTGGGACAGAAAAACCATCAGACACTGAATCCACACACACTTACACTCTCAAAACCACTTACACTCTCCTCAACCATTTTCAACACCGAGCGGCGATTGTCCTGTCAGCACAGAGCTGCCAGAGGATGTGGGTTATGTGGCCAGGCTTTCCTGCACTGGTAAACAGTGACGAGCCACCTCAGCTGAGCATGTAGCTGCCGAACCCTAGGGTAGCAGAGCTGCTGCAGTCCTAACCAGCGAGGAGAAACCCTGCTTTCTTCTCCCAGGAAAGACCAACTCCAAGCCCTTCCCAGCCAAATTCCCTTCAGTCTGCCTGCCCATAAATTTACAACTATTTATCTAGTCAAAGCTCATCCAGATATTAAGGGCTCAGGGGCACTATGGGGAAAACCGGAGCAGGCAGAGCAGCCAGCCTCTTCCTCCAACAGGCTGCAGGAATTCCCCACTGGCTGGTTCAAGGCCGGACACCTCCATGCCCTGAAGGTAAGTATGCTCAGCGCCACCCCAGCAAGCTAAAGGGAGTGGACTTGTGCAAGGATCTCTGAGACAAGAATCACCACGTCTAGAAACAAAATTCAGGCAGATCTTTGCCTCTGAGACTTCAAAAGGTGGGAGGCGGAAAGGGTTACAAGGCAGGGACCTTCAAAAAGCCTATAGACCCCAGACATCCCAGTAAGGGCTGCTGCAAAGGGTCTGGGAAAAAGTGAAACTTGCTGGAAAAGAGCTCAGCTTCCCTCCCACTTGCCCTCTCCTTGTCCACCAGAAGCCAGCATAAAGATGTCCGCACATCCACAGGTCCTGCCAGGCTGGCAGGTCAGAAGGACAGCACCAGGTCCAAGATGGAGCTCTGATGGCATGGCTCCTGATCTCATGTGGTGCCCTCTCACGGCCTTTCATCAGCTTTTCAGATTGAAAATCCGTATTTTAGGCAGCTGCCCAGGGCAAGACACAGCAATGTGTGGGGCTGATGCAGAGACCAATTTGCCAGCAGCAGGGAAGTGTGTGTGCACAGGGCAGTGTGTGTGTGTTTGCTTTTTGCAATCGCTGTCCTGTCTGAAGGGCTCAGACTGAAAGCACACCCGGGGCACTACTGAGCTCTCTCAGATTCAGCCCAGCAAGAGGGGAGCAGAGATTTGTGGGCTGTGAAGTGGTGGGGTGACAGCTCAGGATGTCAGTCACTGCAGGTTCCTCTGGCTACTGGGTGTCCTTGGCTTGCTCAGCTCCATGCAGAGGGGAGCTGGCACTGGTGGCTGCTGGAACCACCTGTGCTGCCTCCTGCAGAGGCTGCAGAGGTCCCAGTGCCTGGCTGCTGCTGCTGCAGCCCCCGTCTACTGAGCAGCCAGCACACCAGGGCTCCTGACAGCATGAGCCTTGCAGTGGCAATGCTGGTATCATTTGGGTACGGGATCCAAGTCACACAGAGCCATATCTCACACTGTGCCCTCTGGCTCCCCTTCCCTTCCCTGTCCCCATGCACACTGGGTGTCCCTCAGAGCATCACGCTCTCCTCCCAGCACAATGAATGAAGCATCATCTCTGCTCCCCAGCTCATTAAACTGTAAGAGAAACCAAACAAGCCCTGTGGCCCAGTGCTATTTCCTACGCTGGGTGACCTCCTGTGAAGGACATGCAGGAAGAGTTTATCCAAGCAGTGGCCACCCAGCTCCTAGAGATACAGAGAAACTCTTTCTTCCCGCCTTTGCCCATGTAGGGCTTTGACTTAGACTGAAATTTTGGCTTCTGAGTGGAAGCCGCAGGCAATGGGGAAATGGAGAACAGAGAAAGAAGAGGCATTTGGGGGTTGAACCCTGTTTTACTGAGCTCTAGAACTGACTTTAATGGATAATTTACTAGAATGACATGGGGTACAAACCTGCAACAGCAAAAACTGGCATAGCCAGAATAAACCACAACAGCCAGGTTTGGCTGGGCAAGGAGGCAAGGATCCATGAAGCAAGGATCCCATATCTGGAAATGAGCATCAGGGAAGGGGGACAACCTCATAGGGCAGCAGCATATATAGAGGGCATTTAGCAATATCTCCCACCTTCCAGTCCTGCTAGGAGGATTTTACTGCCAAGGGCGGGGGTTGCATTTGAAGAAGGGAAAAATTCAAAGATCTGTGTGAATCAGTGAGGAAATTGCAGAGAGCTTGTGGCTGAATACAGACTTGTCCCATAGCTGCAGATCCAGACAGGAAACAGAGACAGGGTGTCCCAGTTTACAGCACTGCAAGCTCTCCCGGTACAGGTGCATGTATGGGACAGAGCAGACTGGCCTGAACCGGGCAGCAGAACCTGGGAATGTGGGGTTCAACTCCCCATTGACAACAGTCACTCCCCTCCATCCATGAAGAATTTTACTGGGGCGGGGTGGGGGGAAAGTACCTCCAGCTCCTAGGGTGGGTCCATTTGTCCCTGCTTCCACCCTTAGTGCAAGCTGTGCAGCACAGGCAGGACCAAGGCACAGTGGTATCAAACCCAGGCCTTTCAGGCCACCAGAGCTATTGGTGAGATGTTTCCCCCTTCTCAGCCTGCTAGTAGTCCTTAACTGCCTTTGAACAAAGAAAGTTTTGGGCTGTGCCTCAAAGTGAAACGTCCCCCCTTGGCCCCTCAGAAGTATTCGGGGAGTTAAGCCCTTCTTCAGGTACTCAGCTCCAAGGGGGAGTACTGGGAGTTAAGTACCTAATGCCTTTGTAGTTCCTTGGCTTCTGATACCGAGTCCTGGAAAAGACAGCTGTGTTTGCACTGGAATTAAGATGGAGGATTTGTCATGCTCTCCATTCAGATGCCTGCGGGAAGTGAGAACCAAGAAAGAAAACCCAGCACATAACATATCCCAACACCCCTAGGAGAGCCCTGGCCACCGCACGAGCACTCATCTCCCAGCCTCGGACCTCACTGACCTGCACCAGCAAAGGCAAAAGTCCTACTGGTGATGTTTTTGTGGAGTTCTTATTGCAGGATACTGGAGTTTTGTGAGTGGGGACAAAATGCAGGTGCATCGTGCTGCTAGAGAGAAACAGCCAGGCTGAGATGACAGAGGAATGCAGGGCCAGGAGAGGCTGGATCCAGCTGGCAGAGCCACTGGGACATGAATTTCTCCTGCGAGGACAGAGATAACTCTCGGTGTGCTAAGCCCACTCCTTTCCCCTCCAAAACCTCTCGCACGTATCAGACACTCTAAGGAAACTGTACAAAGCCAAGAAGGACTAGAGAAAGCATTCCTCATGGAAAGCCTGGCCCTCAGGAGCAGATGGGCTTCATTACTGTCCTGCTCTCAGCACCGGACTGGGTGGATTTTTCTACCCCGACAGGTCACGGATGGAGCATTTCATGTCTTTTCCAAACACAGCAGATCTGAGGGCTTCCAGCCTGTGTTTGCCAACATCTTGGCTGACAAACGTTTCTGTACTTCGAGTACTGGCTCCTCAAAAGGAGGAGGCTGCATCCTGGGCATCATGACACTGTGACTGGGAAAATGAGCTGGGCAAAACTGCCCTGTGACCAAAACAAAGAAAAGAAAATCAACACCATCTGAGGGTGTCTTAGATTTTTCATCCCTGCCTGCGCTTGCAGCCTTAGCCAGGGTTAGAGCAGCATCGCCCTCCTTATCTGGAAGGCTGAGGACATGTGTCAGCCAGCTGCAGGCATGACCCAGGCTCAGAGCATTCGCTGGCCAAACTGCGCGCACGTCCCAAGGCAGCAGCTGAATTTCGCCCTCCAAATACCTTTAAACAATGGGGAGGAACTGAGGCCTAAAATAAGCTCTTTCCTGTTCTTAAAAAAAAAAAATCCCTGGTTTGCAAACGTCTGCCAATATTCAAGCGCGTATTTATCTCCATTCACGCTAGGTCTAGGTGAACTTGTAGGTTCAGGGACTAGGGCTCTGCGGGTCAAATCACTGATCAGCTCTATCATCTCTATAATAATTTGTATCCCCCTGAAGGGACCTATCTTTAGGCACAGAGAAGGACCTGACTGAGATCAATAAATCTGGAACAATGAGAAGCAAGAGCACACTGAAGAAGCACTCTGCTGGTGCTGAGGGCTGTTGGGCTGGGCAACTGAAACCACCTGAGAATTGGCAGAGTGGTGGCAGAGGTGTCTTCCATATCCACCTTGGCACATCAGAGGGCTAAAGAAACACACAAAAGTGGTGAGGCAGTTTCCTACCTGTGGTATCTGCTACCATGTGGATGTGGCTTCTGGCATTGCTGCTCATCCTCCTGCAACACCCCAACCCTTCTCTCCCAGGCTGGTGAAGGGGTACCTCCACTCCAGAAGTAGCTTTCCTCTACCAGCACCCTGAGGAGATCCAGCTAGTTGATACAGGAGCAGATAAGTATGGAGAGAGGGCTCTTGTTGCTTTCTCACTTGGAAAGCTTTCTGAAACAGTACCACAACCTCGGCACTTCTGGTATCTCTCCTTGTGAAAGAGTCAGACCAAAAGCTGAGTACGTCTCAGCTGCAAAGACCGGTGAGGTCCAACAACTCGAGCTGACAGCAGGTTGTGAAACAACCCGGGGAGTGCAGAAGCCAGCGGTGAGCAAGTGCTGCTAAAAAGACCTAAGAAACAACAGCTGGATGCTCCAGACGGACAGAACCAGAGCAGAAAAAAAGGAGCACTTTGAGATTGAGAGCTTTTCCTTCTTTCTTATTGGAGAAAATCTTCCAGCTCTCTGGGTGTCAGTAAAATTTGCCTACTCAGGGTTGCCCCAAAGACAAACCACTGGGGTGGCCCCACAGCACTGGCCGGCAGAAACCTCAGACCAGATGAACAGAGGGCCTTAGGACCTGCCACTCACCTCCCTCTACCTCCTTCACATGTTCCTCCTTCCCTCTATCCCACATCTGTACTAGCAGAGTCATCCCACCTCCCCCACTGCTGCTAAAATCAGTGTGGTCCCCCTGAGAACAGCAGTGACCAAAGCTCTGATGTAGACAAGGAACGGCAGCCTCCAGTATCTCCTGCTGTGCCAGCCAAGATGTGCTGCCAGCAGAGTGAGATGAAATACCAGCCTGGGAGCCTGCTGCGTGTTCTCACCTCTATGCAGAAAATGTACAGCGTGCACAAGTCAGCACAGCTAATGGTGCACTATTCCTGCAGGGAACAGCAGAGGAACATCAACTCAGAACATGGATGACAATCATGCCGAAGCCAGACAGGATCTCCTGGATCAGTACAGTACAGCCAAGGCCTCCTGACGGCCCTCATCACTCCCTGAGCCCAGCTGAGACGGCATGAGGTTTGCCTGGGAGATGACCACACCTGCCCGCGCCACCAGCCCAGGCACAGGAGGTGTTACAGGTAAACCCCAGAACTACCCACTGTGGCAGGGTTTGGAGGGTCCAGCAGTCAGTGTGCTCAGCACCGCTTCAACACCTTCCTGCAGCACAGACATTCTGCCCTTGGCCACCTATCTGTGAGCCTGGATGGCAACCTCCTTAGACAGGACGCCACCGACTTGAAGTGAGCAGGGAACAGTCCATGGCACAGCTGCACCCCAGGGTCAGGGGAGAGCTGGGACTACAGCCCCCATGTCTGCTCACTGGCACAGCCAGCAGGAAGGAAAGGCAACAAAAACCAGCCAGGGCCATGAAGTCAGGGCAGACTCAAGCCCACCTCCCTGTGGAGCACAGAGACCTGTCCCACCCTTCTGGCAAACACACCAAGCCCATTCCTGCCTCCAGGAGGTACAATGGGGAATTCTGCCACTGACTTCAGTACAAACAAATTCAGCCCACCACCAAAATAACCAACTCAGCGGCATTTAGGAGCAGAGTTATTTCAGCCCAGGCTGGCGTGTGGGTGTTCCTGAGGCAGAACAAGAAAGCCTTATTCCAGCACAGCCATGGAGCTCAGTGCAAACCACTCCGGCGCACAACTGTCCGGATGGAGTTGTAAGTGGGCAATGCAAACAGAGCAGTTAATTCCTGCTCCCCGAGCTGAGTGAGCCCTTAGCACTCTCAATCTTAAAGGTTTCTGGCCGTATCATCTTTCTTCTCATGTTCTATTCCTTGTCCTGGTCACAGGAAGGTTTGGTCTCTATGTGCCATTAGCAAGGATTAATTCAGCATGTTCCATGTAATGGGCTGTGGGTGGCCCAGAGAAGGCAACCTGCTCAATCCTGCTAATGATGGAGAAAGGATCTGACTGCTCCTGGGGGAAACTCCTAGCACTGCTGCTTTTTTTTCTAGCATTTTTCTTCATTATTGTATAAAAACCAAATGACAGCAGACAACTAGAACTCCAAATAACCCCCAGGCAGCCATCACTTTAAAGATGACATTTTTGTTTGCAAATTGTTTACCTATTATTGTAACTTGTAACTTCTAAAATTCAAGTAATTGGCCCCAGTTTGTTTTCCTTTGGGATAAAAAATGAAGCAACCTTTAGCTTGCTTCTCTTCTGTATATGGTAATGACCTTTCCTCTGCAAGTGTGAGTTTCTCACTGATCTGAAGAGGAAAGGAAAAACTGCGAACTGCAAAAATAATAAGGGAAAGAAATGGCATAAAAATGAAGGCTGGACCTAGGGAGACAACTGCATGGCTAGAAAATAAGCTGATGTTAGAGAACATGAATATTGCTTTAACTCACCTCTTTTTTGAACCTAAAGGGGCAAATCTGCAGAGGGCGTCCACCACCCTCACAGAATGGGTTCCCACTGAGTGACAAACAGCACTTGTCTGCATGAGTTGGAGATCCCTACCTCAGACCTATCACCATCTATGGGAACTTTCAGAAATCACACCTGCCTCAAGTGAAAGAATAGATTTGCAGGGCATTGCATCTCCCAAAGCCTCAGCTGGCCAGCACTTCTCAAGGTAGCATTCCAGACCCAAATTACTTCCAACCCCTCGTGAGACACCACCACCATTACCATCACCTGCTTTGCTCTGACCTAATGAGAACTCTGTGTGAAACTGTGTTGAGATCAGGTAAGGAATGAAAGTCGACTAAGCACAGAAAGTTCTGCTGACTCAGACCAGCAGAATGTCTTTTTTGAAATCCAGAGCCCTGAAAAGAGACACGTTTTCCAGTTAGATGCTAGAAAGTGTATCCAGTGTAAAACACAATCGTCTCTTCATTAGCACCCCTGGAGATTAAAGCTGATTCAGTGCTGCACTTTTTACTGAGCAGCCTCAATACTAAAATAAGATTAATAAATCATTTCCTTAAAAAAGAAAAAGTTACCAAGGAATACAATACTGATTACGGTCTTCTGGGATTTCTGAATTCATCTGACAAACTTCACGTTCTCATCTAGAAATAACAAATGCTCACTGAAACCCAACTCCTTTTCAATCTTACGCAGCCAACAAGTTATGCCTTTTTTATTTTTAGGAAAAAAATACATTAAAGTAATGGAGCAGCCCCTATAAAAGGAAAATCACATTTCATTTAGTCCACACTGATAAAATTCCATTAACGTTTCAGTCAAGTCAGTCTTCTGAATTTTAAGATGTAGCTCTAAAGGCCCCATTGATGGATTGCTGCTGTACTCAGAAAACATTAGTACATTGTTAAAACGGCAGGAATTACCCAATAACGTTTCTTAGGAAAGAGGAACTAATTTCCCCAAAGGAGCAGAAAGAGGCAGAGAAATAAATTACACATTCCCCCCC
>VZRR01001065.1:0-15051 GCA_013398015.1 Oreocharis arfaki | reverse complement strand
CGCCACGGGAACTTCGCCCCCCGAGAGCCCCGAGGCGCTGGCGGCGCTCGGCCCGGCCAGCCCCGCCGCGGGGGCGGGGGCCGGGGGGGTTTCCTCGCCCGGTGCCGGGTCCGCGCCCTGCCGGCGCTCGGGAGTGCGCACTTCCCTGCCGTGCTCCCGTCACGGCTGTAGGACTCCCGGAGGGGAAAAGGCAGTCGCTGATGTGCTGGCAGGGTCGGGAGTTTTCTGATGACTTTCCTCTGCACGGTCAGTACTTCGGAAGCATCACAAAGTTTCATGGCGTTAAAACACACGTGGCCTTAAAATACACCTCTTCTCTTTTTAAAATATTCTTTTGGCTACCCCCGGCCCCGCAGACTTTTACTGAAAGCAGTAATGCTTCTGACTAATTCCACCTCAAGCAATACATTTCTGTAGAAGGAGGACATAATTTTCTACTATTCTCGGCATGCTTTTGGGAAGTGAGAGCACAAAGTTCTCTTACTGCATCCCCTATCCCCCAGGCTCTGTAATCACAGGCAGAACCAGCCCGGAGCTTCTGTTGCCCCAGTTTTGAAATAGCAGCAATGCTCTTCACCCAGCCCTGTAAAACACTTGAGATCTACTCAAAGGCCACCTGCCAAACTAGCCAGGCCGAGAGCTGGATTCCACCGACAACACTCGTTCACTGCTTCTCTTCAGCCTCAACACACTTAGTTTTAACGAAAAGAGGACAGCTCAAGGAGGAGCCACTGGGAATGAGAAAGAAAGCCTGGGTATGTGCACATGCTGGGCTTCATTCTGCCCTCATTTAGGGCAGAGGAAAGCAGGAAGAAAATCTCATTGTAGTGAAGGAAGCTGGAATGAAATAAGAACACACACAGCATCTTGCAGGCTGTATTGGGCTATGACCATGGAATTAGACAGCTCTTTGAAGTTCCTCTTGGATGGTCTAGAGAGGGGCAATAGAAATGCGACCACAACTGAGCGCTTCTTGCGAGGGCACCCCAGTGTGTGCAGTAACCAGCTGGAAACAAACTTGGCATCAGAGCCATCAGTGCCTGTTTGGTACGTGCAGGGGAGGACTGGGACCCCAACCACTGGGGAGCAGGAGTTAGTGCTAGGGGAGCGCTGCTGGCTGGCAATGGCCCTGCAGATGCAGCTCACTCTCTGTTGCAAATAGTGCAGTAATTTTGGCCCCCTGATGAGTGTGGAAAGACTTGGAGTCTGCCTCATGTGCAAAGATGGGCTGAGAGACCTCAGGGGCAGCAAAAGGGATATCTGGTACTGCTGTCCTTGGGGCCAGAGAGAGTTCAAAGACTGAAGACATATCCAGCCTGTGCAGTGGGAACCCCCGTGGAGTAGCTTTCCAGAAACTGGAAGGTGTACTCAAGACCGTTGGTGAATTTTTCATTATTTGCATCTCCGAGTACTGAAACACCAGAAAATCTAGCCCAAGGCTCCCACAGGAGCTAAGGAAAGTAATCATCCCTTTAGCCCAGCTTCCCTGGGTTCAGCAGGGGACATAAAATCAGTAGAAATGACCAAACTTCACCCATAGCTGGAAATTCCCTTTAATGAAAATACGGTAAAACATCCCAGTAGAAACTCAGGCACTGACCTGTTGAGTCCTGCTGCCTGCTGTTTGTATTTCACCCCCGGGGGCAGGGCCAGGGCCATCTGTGAGCACATCACATATGCGAGGCTGGTCTTCCAGCAGCCTGAGGTGAATGTGCTGTTCAGATCCACAGGGCTAAAAGTGGAAGCTCATCATGAGGATTTTATAGGATTCTTATGTGGACTGAGCTGCAAATGCACCCTTTTTCAAAGGACAAACCCCTTTTAGAAGGACAAACACATTTTCCAGGAGAAGGGGTACCTCGTGGTGAGAGCTGACTGCTGGCAATGGCACCAGCTGCTGGGAGGTCAGGCCTTTGCTGTTGCCTATTCCCGTGGTGTGACACCTCCCTGGTCACACATGCTGCTCTCTTGTACCATCCCCCTTCCCCTGCAGCCCCACCATTCAGAAAAGAGCAACCCCAGCCCATTAAGGCAGACAACAGTGGCTGGTGCTTGCTTGAGAAGAAAGGGCACCCCAGATATGCAGAAGGGCACAAAATTAAGCTGTCAGAGTCTCAGATTATGACCCCAAACCTATTTCTAATGGGATCATCAGATTCAGTCTGCATTGGAGAAGTCCTTCTCTCCCTCCCCAGCCAGCACTGGTGGCTGGAGAACACCAGATGCACAAAGCACACATGAAAATACAACTGCTCAGCAGCACATGTGGAATGAACATGGCAAGGACTGATCCCTGGTGTCTTAATCTGTTGCTTTGCCAGGTTAATTGTAAGAACTGAGAAATGAGTATTTGGTGTAGAATGGCAATGGCTCCTTCCCTGACAGGCTGTGAACTCCTTGTGGAAGGGCCACGCTGCTCCCTGTCTGGACAGTGCCTCCCACCATGGGGTTCAGACCATGGCTGGAGCTATTTTTGACTGTTAAAACAGTACTGATAACCAAAAATAATGATCAAAAGGTACTAAAAACATGCTGCGGAGAGAAATTATTTGTTACTGCCAAGGTCTGAACCGTAGCTGACTTGTAGGTGAAGAGGAAGTGCTGTTTGCCTGCAGAATGATGCTGTGCCTTTGATGCAGTGCATGCTTGATCCCTCTCTGCTCATTAACAGTGCTCATTACTGTCTTCTCAGCAGGTTTCTCCCACATGCTCTGCTTTTTCCCAGGACCTTGGTGCCACTGAGTGAGATTAACCCCGAGCTTTGGTCTGCTGACCACGTTGAATAGAAATTAAACAGCGTCTAGTTTCTGCTGGAAACTGAGGAATCTGTTGTACTCCTCCCCGAGGCCTGGTTGTCCAGCCACTGTGAAAAAGAGCCTTTCTAGGGGATATTTCGACTTTGCACCCAGTTGTTTAATTCTGGAGCCGCAGAAGCAGTTTCCCCTGGCCTCCTGCCGGTGAGACTCCCATCTGCTGGTGGCCCTGGTGCACTGACCGTGCTGCCACTGCCCCGGGTGTCACCAGGGGCAGATGCAGGGAATGACACTGGTGCAGCACGGGCTTTCCTCAGAGACCAGCAGCTGGGAGGTGCTCCAGAGATGACCACGGGTCATCTCCTCTCTGTTTTCTGAGAACTGCCTTAGACATCACCCTGCCTCTGGGCTTTCCATGGGCCCCAGTGCATCCTGATACTCAATACTATGTTTTAAATCATATGGCATCACCGTAATGTGCTGGCTCAGAGGAACCTTGCAAAGCCCCAGCCCATCCCCTGCTTGAGCTTGCTCTGGAAGTCTCCCCAGGATGGACACCTAAGATCTTGCCAAGCAATCCTTTCCAAGTTTACAAACCCCAAAAAAATTTCCTGACGCCTTATCTGAACCATCCTTGTCAAAACTGGGACCCATGACATTTTGCCCTGAAAGGTAAGTGGACTGCCAGGTTCTGTCACTTTTTTGTATTAAAAGGAAAGGTCACTGCTGCTGATAGCACTGAGCTGGAATACTTGCTTTCTCAAGCAGTGCATTGATTTCCCATCATCTCCTGTAGCCCTTGGCACCTGCAGAATGTGACTTTTCAAATATTATTTCATAAATGCACTAGTGTTTGTGCTCACTTTGCACTGATATACAACACCCTTGCTTCACAGCAGCAGGGAACCATACCAGGGTGGGCTTTTCACCGTTGAGTGGTGAATTAAATATTGGCAAGGTCAGTATATGAAAGACAGGTTGGACAAAAGGTAAAAATGACATTATATACCTCTGGAGAGGCAACTGGAGGATTGCTGTTTATATAATATAACAAGATGTTTTGTGTATCTTTTTAAAATCTAAGGCCAGATTTTGCCACTTATTCGTACAAAATAGCACTGATGCCTTGAGAAATCTCCTTGGTCTCAGGACAGGGCAGGGAAACACTAGGAGCCAATCCCAAAGACATTCCACACCCTGAGAAATCCCACTGATTTGGTGGCTATGAGGGTGTACATTGCCTAAAGTTAATCAGGTTCTTATGCCTCATTAGGAAAAAAGTACTAAGGGTTAGAATAGTGCACATAGCATCTGCTTCTGAGTAGTCAATATTGTAACCTGGCTAATTCCACAGCTTGTCAACCTTTCTGTTACCCCCTCACCACCTAAAAAAGCTACTGACTTCCCAGGGATCCTTTTATGATTATCTTCTGATCTCCTTGGAAATCTTCCCGAAGACCAAGGAACTAAAAACTGGGCTGTCTTTTCTCATTTTGACATGCCTGCCTCTGTCAAAATGTATTTCAAGGAAACATAGCTTTAACTTTCTTTCTGCCACAATTTAAAAATGAAAAATAAAACAAAACCCAGCAGCTGTTTTCTTTTAAAAGCACCAGTGGTAATGGAAGCAAACCAAATTACAGGCTCTAAGGCAACTCACTGCCTGCATCTACTGGAAATGCTGTTGGTAGGATGGAAACTCCCATCAACCTTTTTATTCAGTGGTGGCAACTAGGGACTGTATTGTCTTTTGTACCAGGCGTTTATATTTCATTAGTTTATATACTGTTCCCAGCTGGGGGCTTGCTCTCTGCTGATGTCTGACTGAGAGGCTCTCCTGAGGAGGGGCTGTGATTTACAGATACACACTGGAAAGCCAATTGACCTTGGCACGACGATGGGAGTTGTGCAGCTCCTTCGACAGCAAGAGCAGCAACCCTGTCAAGCCTCCCACGAGGAGCACGGTCAGGGTTTGCCTCCTGCTCTGCTGTTTCTTGCACACTCAGAGCAGAAAGGCACAGCTTTTCTCCCTGCTGCCCAAAGCAACTGGTTGGCTCTGCCCTGCACCTCTGTACCAGCTGTGGTTGGGGTTGTACAAAGAGAAGGTGATGGCTGAGATGGGAACCAGCCAAGGACCTCGTATCCCAAGGGAACCCAGTAAATCTCTGCAGCAAAAGCCTGCCAGGGTCGTGCCCAGCGTGTAGCAGAGCACAGCAGCTCAAGACACAGCTTCTCTGGCTTGCAAGGGAGCACAACTCATGGGGAGGAGATGGAGGGAAGGAATTTTTCTGCTGTGTCACACGCATGTCCTGTGCGTGAGGCTTTCCACAGAGCAGGGACTCTCACGCTCAGTGCTTGTTCTTACAGCCCGGTTGTGGTGGCTGGGAAAGAGGAATTACAGCATTTCATGCACAAATTTAAACCCATGCATTTCAAGTTTCCTCTGGAGGTGGGAATTTTTCCCTCTCATTCCTTAAGCTGTTGCTCCCTCCAAGGAAGAACTGTGTCTGCAGTATCACAAGGGCTCTGAAGGGAAGGGGAAAAACTCCTGAAACAAGACCCATAGGATTTTGCCTGGCTCACAAACACCTAACTCAAACCAGGTACATTGCCAGACTTTTTATAGGACCCAAATTACCTTCTCTTTCAGGTTTCTCAGTATTTGTGGCCACTGAGTACTCACTATTTAATAAAAATATCTTTTTCCTTAATCAAACCTTGTACTGCAAATCCCAACAACACCAAATCCTGTCTTGGGGGAAAAAAACCCAAATATTCCTATAGTTATATACCCAATCCCTCAGGGCAGGATGGTCTCTCAGGGGCCCAAGCCTGTAATTTTTGAACCAATGGAAAAGCCTGACTGCCTCCTATGCCTTGCTGCATCACCTCACAGTGCGACAGCAGTATTTAAATCCCTGGGGGATTATGAGAGCTGCACTACTGCCCAAATTTGGAGTTAAAACCAGGTCATGGCCCGTCTTCCCCAAAGAAATGTTTCATTTGACTACTCTCTATATACGGGGGGAACATACTGCAGGGTCTGCATTACTGGGTAGCCCTAAACCTCACAGAAGTTCACCATGACGTGGTCAGGGTGTTTGGGAATCCAGTGTTGGCAGCTCTATGAAGCCTCTGTCTGCATTCAGGCACTCCTGGACCTCCCCAGCAGAGCCAGGTGAGATGGGCACAACGCCTGCACCACATGCTGACCTTGCTACTGCAGTTCCAGCATGTCAGAACAAGAAATTCTCTCCTTGGAGGCACAGTTTGCATTCAAAATATTTCCAAAATGGGGAGAGAGGGGCTTGGAGATGCCATCAAAAAACCTCTCCATATTTCGGGGCAATTTGAGCACCGTGCTTCCAACCATTTGGCTGAAGCTGGGGATAGGGAAGCAAAAGGCAGTGCTTTCCCACTCAGACACAGGGCCTTTGTGATGGATTTGCAACCCAGGATTGTTTGATCAAAGCCTGTAATGAAAAGGCCAGATCTTTGGCTGCTCTAAGCATTTGCTCAGAAACTGTATTCATTTTTATCCCAGCTGAGGAACCACGTCCAGGATACATACATTTGATAGAAAGAAATTTGTTAACAGCACGCTTTCATACCTTCACAAAAGGTAGATTATTCTAAACTGGGCTTTATTTGCTTGAAAGCATATAACTCAGTAGCACAGAGAAGCCTGGTGTCTTAGGAGCAGAGCAGGTAGCAAAGACTGCTCAGAAATCTCTCTGGAAAGTCCTGTTTCCTGGACTTCAATTTATTTACACCAACTGTTCATGACCAGAATCCCAGAACCAGATAATCTGGTCTTGGGATCTTCTGCATCCAACCAGCCACAGCCAAGAAACAGCATGAGAGAGACCTTAGTTTTAGCACCTAGTCTGCAGAGTCCCTTTCTTAGCACAGCAGCATCAAGCACAGCATTGTCACCTGGGGTGTTGCACTCTATAACTCCCCTGGTCTGAGCAAAGGCAAGTTTGTCCCTGAGAGCAGATTGAGGGGGTGTTTTGTGGGATAAATGCTTGTGTTCAAGGGAAGCATCTTCCCAGCCCTGCAGGGCATTGCTGGAGAGAGCTCTCTTCCCTGCAGCACCTACATTGCTGCTGCAGTGCTCACATCCATCTGAAATGGCTCCAAAGGGAGGGGGAAATACCACACTGTAAATACCAACAGTGTGAATTGCCATCAGTGGTCAGAACAGTGCTATAGAAGCCTCCTCAACCACAGAATGAACATGCTGAGAAACTTCTCTTTCTCTTTAAAGCCCAGTGTCATAGGCAGGGACAGAGGTCCCATTTGTTCTTGTCCCTCTCACATCAGGGAAGCTTGAGCAGGTCTGTCCTTTCTCCCCTCAGCACCCCATGACAGCACAACCAGACCATCCCGAAATACTGACATTGCTGAATCTTTCTACAACGAAGCAGCCTGGCCCCGAGGAGAGAGGAAAATGAACAAAGATGACAGTATGGAATGACATTTTCAAAGAAACCTATGTGACTTAGGTGCCGTCCTCACTGACCATGTCTAGATGAGGTTGTAGGTTCCTAAATCCCTTTAGTACTGATGAAACATTCCCTCATGACTGAAAACAGAGCTTCTTGTTTACTGAAGGAGGTGCATCAGCAGCAGCTAAATACCATTAGTGAGGCTGTATCCTGTACATGCTGCCACAAAGTCAAACTCAGGTTTGTTACTGCAATTTTAAGCATAGAGAAGTACTTGCATATGTCTGAACATGACAGGGCTGGTCAAATCCAATTCAAACAGCTTCTCTTTCATGGAAAACCTGGCTGAAAAGGCATATAAATATTCTTAGTCCAGCTCTTGTTCACGATACTCTGTGTTTTCACTTATTCTAGGAAGCCTGAGATACTATTTTTATTTAGACTAAAAATAATAAAGGCTTTTCTTCAATCCTCTGGGTGCCCTAATTAAATTACATCTGCATTAGAAAATTCCAGTGCTGCTAAAATCAGACAGCTACCGACCCATAATGTCTAGGAGGTTTATCAAGGAGGCGTGGTGTCTGCCTCCACCAGAAACTATATCCAGAGGTGTCTTTTGCAAGAAGTTTAGTCCTGGAGATGTACCAAATCAGCTTAGTATGGAGTGGAGAAAGCCCATTCCAAGTCTCTGAGCCACTGCAAAGAAAGCCAAGCCAGCTGGCTTCTCTCTTTCCTAAAAAAATGTCTCAAACAAGCACTTCAGCCCAGTGTCCATAGACAGAAGGGAACAGGGCATTGGATTTGCAGCTGGAGCTTTTATTACTACCACAATTAATTCATGAGAAACAGCCCAAGTAGCCCTGCAGATTGCAGGCCAAACCACTCAGATCAAAGGTTTGCAGGTAGTGCCTTGGCCTCTTCTTGCAGAGATTGGCTGTGGAGGGATGATTCATGAGCTTCTGCACCATGGGCTTCCAGAAACTCGAGCCTGAGAGTCCCACTCTGAGTTTCCAAATGCTCTCAGTTGCAGCCTGTCCCCTGCTCTGAGCCACCCTGGAGGAGGCACCAGCACTCAAGCACAGATAGTGTGAGTGAGTTACTGGTGCTCTGCACTGCTCAGGGCATGGCCAGACCTCCTCTCAGAGCACTTGGCTTGTTGTGTTAGTACTGCTGACAATGTTGAAGAACAGTCTGTGTTAGTACTGCTGACAATGTTGAGGAACAGTCTGACTGCTACCAAATCTATATATTGATGGCAGCTATTAAAGAGGTTGCTGTATTTCCAGCTGGTTGCAGTGAGACAGGCTCTACCCTTCTCAGTGTCATGAAAATAATCCACAGAAACACCCATGAGTGTGACCTTCTCTGAAGTTTGCCATCAGTGAGAGAGGAAGAGAAAATGCTACTTCGTTTCTACGGATGTTCTTAGCAACAGTGTGATTTCAGCAAAGCCAGAGAGAATTCCAATTCCTCTCTCAGCTGAGGAAGACAGAATGGTCATAGGCTTTGCCCAAACCCTCTTTCCAATGAACAGTGCAGCCAGTGTCATTGGAAAAAAAAATAGAAAAAGATGAAGCAAGTAGAGTGTTGGTGGTTTTTTTTTTTTTGGCTGCTTTTTATGCGGTTACAGCTACAGCTAAAAGCAGCAGTAGCAGGTTACAGCAGAAACTGAATATGCTACTGTGCAGAGGTTCAATTCAGTGAACTGTGCAGATATAAATGGGCTTTTAAACTTCAGAAATTATTTTAAACAAAACACGATTATCTTTTTCAATGAGGGCATGTCCAGAAAGCACCAGCTGGATGCAGTACAAGGTAGCTCAGGCGTATGTTGTGATGTTTAAAACCTGAAGCAATGAGAACTGCACTGAAGCTTGCTCTGTTTTATTTCCATTTGGCATCCTGGAGCTAATGGAGTGAAGGAGCTTGAACAAAGTGCCTCAGTCAGCCTCTCCGTGGCTTATGCCCTGAGATGCCCCTGGCCAACAATTCTGTCCTGCAGTCCTCCAGCGGGCTCTCCCAAATGCAGGATGGGGGACTACAGCCACTGAGCTTCTGGTCTGAACAGAGCAAGACAAGGAATACCTAATAATTAGTGAGGAAATACAAACCTGCTGCTCAAATAACAGGGGTGGCAGAGAGGGACATGCTCTGAATGAACTATGAATCCGTACTGTACTGCAACATGGATCTCATCCAAGCTTGCATGGAGTGTGTGGGCTGAGGCTCCCTGTGCAGAGCTCCTCTTTGCACCATGAGGCTGGGGAGAGCCAGGGGCTACTGCTGTGCCTCAGCCCTCTGCTGAAGGGGGGTCAAATCCCTCTGGGCTGAAAGCATCAGGCTCATGGCACGTTTTAATGATGTCCACAGCCTGTATGGAAAAGCTTCGTGCTGCCCAGCAAAGCAGCTGAAACTGAACTGTAAGACAGTCAGTGAGAGGGAATCATGGTTAAACATTATCTAGAAATAGGCCTGGCCCAGAATATAAACTCTGGCTCCATGCTAGGAAAAGATTAGGAATTAGAGGAAAAAATGTAATAAAGGTCTGCTATTCTATCAATTATCATCCACACTGCAGTGCAGTATATATGACTTTACTGTTGTCCTGGACTTTTTGTTCCCAGTTCTCTCCCCAGTCGTGTGTGTGTGTCTGAGAGTCTGTCAAGCAGCTGTGTGGTGTTTTACTGCCTGCTGGGTTAAACCACGACTACTGTCCTCTCCTATTCTGCTCTCTTAGCTGTACTTTCTCTGGTCATTGGTTTGTAGCCAGCCAAACTATTCCTGCAGAGCCCAGCAGAGAGTCATGGTGTTAAACCAGCCAAGCATGCAGTCAAGGCAAATGCTAACTTTCCAGAGTCTCCTCTCAGGATGTCCAGAGCTTGACAAAGTGGGCATGACTCCATGGATCTCATGAGCCGCTGTCTGACTACACAGGAATTTATAGCCGTGTGGTTGCTGCAGCTTCAGCTGAAGAAGAGATATACTTAATTAGTTTTCCAAGCGAAATCTTCATTGGGCAATGCAGAAGCCAAGAAAAGAAAACCATTCTCAGCTGAAGTCTCTCAAATGTATTCTGCAAACAGTCAGGACTGCAGAGAGAAACTTAATCCTAAATCCCACTTTTTGTGACCACGGTTAGGAGTAGCAGTGAATGACACAAAGCAAAATCTCCTCATTTTGACTGCTGTGCCTCAAACGCCTGCCCTGGGTTCAAAGAAGTCTGATCTGTGACTCCATGTTGATGTCTGTGAGTGTGACAATGAAACTTAAAAAATTGCTATGAGAAGACTATGAAGAAAAAGGTATCAATCAGCAGCAGCATAAAACCTCTTCATGTCCTTCCTTAATGTGTTAAATAATGACTGCATAAAGTAAAAATACATAACAGATGAATGAAATATTAGACTGCACAGAAACACATGGCATTGCTGAAAATATCAGCTTTTCCTGCTGATGGAGAATTAGTGCTAGCACTGTTATGGACTTAGCCATCACAACCTTCCATCCACTCCAGCTTTTGAAACAATTAATCTCATGGAAGCCAGAGCAGGAAATCCTGCTGCGGAACCAAATGCTTTTGGTGAAAGATCCAACAGCGATGCAAACAAATGCACCTGACTTTCTGGGCTGTGCTCAGAGAAAGTCCCCGTTAGTTACAGTGACAGATGTGAATATTTCTGTTTTCCTGCAGCAAGTCTTTCTTGCCAACTTTAAATCATATTAAGTCATATTAACTAAATATCATATTAACTAAGTGGGGGGCGGGAGGGGGGAAGGAATCTTTTCTTAACTAGCTTCAGGTATCTGGTTTTCTCCTTGCCCAAAAAACCTCTTCCACCCATCTGCCCATAAGAACATTGCTGCAAAGTCAATCAACAATCTGAAGAGACCGGAAGAAGCTCATGCAACACACGCATTTCCCAGGAGTTCAGTGTCCATACCTTCTCCAGATGCAGAAAATGCAGAGAGGTTTTACCAAGTGGGAAATGTTCAAAATGTCCAGACTCATACAACCAACTAAAATCAGCCCATTCGCTGACTTCAGGGAGGGCAAAAAGGTACATCTGAGCACGTGGGACAGATTTGTAAAGACCAGCTCTGCCACACCAAGGAGAAGATGACGTGAAACCCCATGTGTATTTGATTGATAGAGGGGACAGCAGATTTGGCTTGGATGGTGGGATTGAGGACATGACCAGGGAAAGCAAGATCTCCAGGAGACCCTGTAACAGGAGGCAATGAAATGGGCTGTGGTTTTACCATTTGTTTCCTAGATGCTCTCAGGACAGCCCTTCCTGACACCAGAAAGCACATCCGAGAAATGACAAGCTTAGAGTACAATACATGTGGGTGGTAGAATTTCTTTTATGAAAGGGATAAAAACCTCCACCGTAACCAAAGTAGTAAGAACAACGTCCAGTATTACATCTCTTTAACCTTGGCCAAAGATCAACTTGCTGATATTTAAAGCAAATTAATTAGCGTGAAGCAGACACTCTCTGCTTAGGAAGTTTCAACCCAAATAGTTGCAATTTGGCAAAACTATGAGCAGCTGAAATGAATTGTTGTTGCTGGAAGTGCTGGTCCATTTTAGCAATAGGTGGTGTACCTGCATCACTTGCCATATGCACAAAATTCAGTCTTGCAAAGACAGAAATGAAGGCTGACACTGTTAATCACTAACACCTAAAGCATTGTAAGTAAATCAAGGAAAGCAGCTTTTTCCTTAGAGTTAAGAGGTGGTAATTTCACCCTCTCTTGCAGAGAAGACATTGGTTGCTGAATTTAAATTTTCACAGGTCAAAAAAAAAAAAAAAATCCCTCCAGGTGGTTTCTAGACCATGCAGTTAACTGAGCCTGTGAATTTTGAGACCCCCTCAGACAGACATCCTATTTTCCGAGGCTTTTTGGAAAGCCTAATAAAGATGAAATGAGCAGCATTTTATTATCCCTTCCAGCACAGAAGCCAGGAATGGGAACAACAGAGGACACTGCTGGACCCAGGCACACGGGTGCTGTGTCTTGTCCACATTAGAAGCTCAGGGTGAAAGTGTTAGCACAGTTTGTATAAAGATATGGACCGAGCTGTGTAGAAGAGTGAGGATGAAGAAGGAGGTGATAGTAAGAGGTGCAGAAGGAGCACACAGTGGGTGCACCAGTCTATGAGTTGGATTGACAGTTGCATAAGAAGAGATGAGTATAATGACAGAATCCTGGGTCTTGAATTTAAATTCTTCAACCAGATTCTGGGGGAATATTTTTGCTAGTACCTAAGCAAGACAGGTGAATTGTCAAAGTAACTTCAAACACAAAGAACTCCAAACTCTCACTGGGATGAAAGTTTGCTGGGCAATACCCTTTGGGATCAGACTTGTACTAAAGCACATAAAAAGATGTGCAAAAGAGCACAAGTGTCTCATCAAGTCGTGCTCCAAAGACAAGCTCTGTTCCCAGTTTACCACCCTGCATGAGTCCTGTGTAAAACCAATGGGAAGCAGCTGAGGAACGCAGAGCTCTGCTCACACACTCTGCAGACCTTCCCAAAGCTGGCACAGGCAGAAGCAAAGTCCACAGGCCCAAGGGTGTCAGCAGTTTCCCCCTGCACTTCTGCTCTGGAAAGGGGATACTCAATGATTCATGGCAAGCTGCAACACTGTTTTTGTGGTGCCACTATAAAAATACTTCGTTCAGAAGAGACTGTGTTGCCATACAAGTTAATGCCATTGGGAAAATGACACATTTATAGCTCTTTATGGCAAAAAGCAGGCAGCCAAGCATACAATGAATCTTGAAAGCCTTGTAGGAGCCCCATATTGTTTTTGTGTGCTGATGGGGTGAGAACGTGGAGCTCTATGCCCTACCAACCACAGGTTCCTTTCCATTTAAGTCACTCTTTAACCAATTACACCTTCACTACTATTTTAAACCATCTGTTGCATGTTTGGCTCTTTAAAAAAGACTACCATCTTCCAAACTTTAAAGGCATATCTCCAGATCAACTGATCATGGACAAAGTAGAAAGTGAACAGAGCCATTACCAGAAAAGCATGGAACAGACTTCTCCTGGATGCGTGTTCCTACAATCCTTATATCAAGATCAAGTGACTTGCCTGTGATGGAAGAACAAGTGCACGGCAGAGCAAAACAGAACTCAGATGATATGATTCATAGCAGTTGCTCAAAAAAGTTAATCCCTCTTAATGTACACCTAAAGGACTTTCTCAGAGGGACATCGAGGTTTATTACACACCATCCTCCCTCTTCTACCTCTGTGAAGGCTGATGGTGCAGCAAGCCATGTGCTCAATGCTGAAGGTATCTGAGGAAGAGCAGGTATCACTTCTTGAGAGGGCTAAGTGTTGACAGGTGATCCTTGCCTGTCCTGCACCCCATTAGGGCACCAGTGGCCATCTGTTGCAAGAAGAAGAAAGGTGTCAAACACATGGTACAAAAGCAGCCCGTGTTGGGATAGAGGATGGCCCCAAAATGGAACCTCTGGGGAAACTCCCATGCCACAAGCTGGAATGCTGCCATCTAAAGCAAACGGCTCTTGGCTTGTTCTGAACACCCACCCCATGTATCAAGGGCATGGAGAGCCTTTCTGGGTGTTTTGCTGACCTTTCAGTATTAATCCAATGTTTTCTTTGTTCAAGTTCTTTTACTTACTGCCTTGGTTTGAAAGACAGATGTCTGCTAAGGAAGGCAGGAGCCTCCCCTGGAATGTAAAATACAACCCCCTTCCCACCGAATTGTTATAATTTTGAAATTAAGGGGCTTTCAGGCAAAGATATGGGAAAAGGAATAGCAGTTCTTTACTAGTGTATGTATGTATGTGTATATATATATATATCTGGCAAGGCAAACAAACAACAACAACGGCAGCAACACCACACAGAACAGGAACCCAGTGCCAGCCTCTCTCGGCCGCAGGCGCTTTCCCCTTTGGTGCAGTTCCGGGCACAGCCGGCAGGGGCGCTGGCGGCTCCCGGCCGGGCAGGGCGGGTGCGATGGTTCCCCCGCGCCTGCAGGGGGCGCTGTGGCGCGAGCTGGGCCGCGTCGCCCTCAGGCGATAATGGCGGGCGCAGCGGGCAGCACGGGGTGGAGAAGGGGATTCCCCTATGAACTCACAGTGGGAGCCGATCCTGGTGCCCCCTCTGGATAGCAACAGGAGCTGTAACAGGAACCTCGGAGTAGCAAGCTGGAACGGCAGGGATGAGCAAATTCCCGGGGTTGTAGACGAGATGTATCAGAAGAAACTCGGCAACTGTAGCTGGATCTTCAGGGCAGGCAGGCAGAGGGTACGGGCTACAGTGTAGTGAAAAACCGGAGCAGTGGCAGCCTGGCTCCCGACCACGCAAGGACAGGCTCTCTCGGAGGGGGAAAAGGCTTAGGGATCCCGGAGTTTCCCCTCAGGCACCCGAGCAGATGATGAGGGATCCTTTGTTTGGTGAGGTAGGGTGTTAATAAGGTCCCTATGCAATGGCTGCTCTCATAAGCCGAGCTCCACTCACGACAGAAGGCAGCACAAGAGTGCTGATGAAATCTTCCCACAGTGACTGCAGCCTCCTTTCCCTCTGAATGGCGAGAGAGCAAACAAGAGACCTAGGAGCAGTGCCTAGCCGCTTTTCCCCCAGCCCAATTCTCATGGTATCTCTGCCGAGAGAAAACTTCAGATAAGAGAGTGACCAGGCAACTTCATTTGTCTCTCTTAAGTATTGATATTTATGGTTTCCTAGCAACCTATGGGAAAAAATTCCGTAAGGGAAAGACACAAATGGAAAGATCCTAACCCCCAACACTTACACTTTCAGAGTATATGTTCATTTTTCAGTTCACTTGCAGAGTAAA
>VZRR01001064.1:0-15828 GCA_013398015.1 Oreocharis arfaki | reverse complement strand
TTTTTTGTTGTTGTCCTGAGGAGGATTTCTCGGCGGGAGGCAGAGCGCGGCTGGGATGTGGTTCAACAAGTGGCGCGTGGCACGGGAATGAGGCAAAATCTGCTTAATTATGTTAAAAAAAAATCTGCTTAATTAGGTAAAAATAATTCTAAAGCAGGCCGTTTTTTCCTTCCTTTATTTCTCCTTCCTGCCTCCTTCCCACCTCCTTCCTTCCAGACCTTCCCCATGGCACCGATGGATACCCAGAGCTGGCAGCTCCAACTAAAAGGGGGCAGCCCCAGCTTTTCAGCTAAATCCTTTAAATTTGACCGATTTTAGTATTCCCGGCCATCAGGCCATGGGTTTTCCTTGGAATCACGGAGCTCTGCTTGTCGCAGGAAGTTTCCCACGTGCGGGGGAGCTGTGGGATGAGTGTGGGAAGGAGGTTAATTAGTGGGAAGCGTCATTATTCCAGGAGGTTTTGCGTTGATACTGAGATTACACACCCTGTTGCAGTATTAAGTTTGCTTAGAATCATGGAATTGCAGAACATCCTGAGTTGGAAGGGACCCACACGGATCATCGAGCCCAGCTCCTGGACATTTTTGACTTCCTTTAGTAACTTTTAAATTGCAATTCTCTATTCCAAGCTTGAGGATTGTTTTGGGATTGTCCTGTGTGGGGTCAGGAGCTGCACTTGATGATCCTTGTGGGACCCTTCCAGCTCAGGATATTCTGTGATTCTATGATTTGATTAACGTGGCACATCAAATGGAATTCCCAGCAGTTTGCCAGGCGATTATCCGGTGTTTTTACTGGCTTGGAACCCGCAGGATCAGGGACGTGTTACTTGCGTGTGTTTTTCTGGGCTGTAAGTTGGTTTAGAAATACAATTCTGGGAGTGTAGGGCGAGCAGTGGACAGTGGCCGGATTTTATGCTGCTCAGGGCCACTAAATGAGATTGAGGGATTAGTATGGAGTTAATGACTCCTCAATCCCATATTTCATCCTGGCGTGGGATGCACCGCAGCATTTGGGATATCTCTAATCAAGGAGCAATAAACCCCAGAGGGGAACAATGCACGGGGTCTGATGCTGAGGGTGAGCTCATTCCGTAATCACCCAGCTGATGGGGGGGATTTTTCCTTGGAAAATGAAGCTCTCCTGTTCTCCTGGAGGAGTTTCTTGGGCTCCCAGGCAGCAGAACAACTGATCTCTCATCTCCTGCTGGTGTTAAATCAAATTATCGAGTTGTGCTGTAGGTCCCAGATATATTATTTCAGATATAATGTTTCTTTGGCAATATGCTAACTTTTTAAGTACTGCAAGTTCTTCAGTTTTTAGGTTCTGTTCCTAAAAAGACTCAGAATATTTGAGCTGGATCCATGTCAAGTTCTCTGTGGAAGGGCCTGGGATGACACAGTGGGATTATGGAATCCCACCTGGTTTGGGTTGGGAGGGACCTCAAAGCCCATCCAGTGCCACCCCTGCCATGGGCAGGGACACCTTCCACTGTCCCAGGCTGCTCCAAGCCCCATCCAGCCTGGCCTTGGACACTGCCAGGGATCCAGGGGCAGCCACAGCTGCTCTGGGCACCCTGTGCCAGGGCCTGCCCACCCTCCCAGGGAACAATTCCTTCCCAATATCCCATCCAGCCCTGCCCTGTGGCACTGGGAAGCCATTCCCTGTGTCCTGTGTCTCTCTGCCTGTTAAAAAAGTCCCTCTCCCTCCCATTTCTGTGGCTCCACCATCCCTGCAGGAGTTGCTGGAATGCTGAGTGGGAGATGCTGAACACGATGGCTCTGCAGGGTGGGAACGTGCTCCTTGCCTGGACACAGCTTCCCAAATCCCAGTGTATCCCTCTCCGATCAGCCTCTGTTGCGAAAGCAAATCCGTGCTGCTCCAGAAATCCGTGGTGCAGCCCCATAAATCCTCACCCTCCGCCCTTTCCCTTCGCCCCCTTTGCCCCCTTTGCCAGAGCAGAGATCACTGCAGGGGGCGGAGGGAGGCATTTCCAAAGGTTTATGGTTATCAAGGGAAACACCACCGCAGCCCCGGCCGAGCCACGGAGCCGTATTCCGGGGAGGATTGAGTTGCTGCAACTCCATCTGTGCTTACACAAACCATGGGAGCGGGGCAAGGCTGCTGGCTCCTGTGCCCTGGCACAGAAATACCCCTGTGCAGAGGCAGGGGTTGGAGTGAAACTCCCCTAATTGGATGGGAGCAGGAAGCAAGACAGCCAGATCGTGAAAGGCATCGTGGACCCGCTGTTTCTTGGGAAATGGGAGCTGCAGATGTTTGGTGGCTCTTGGGATTCCCGCACTGCTGGAATTGTGCAGTTATTTGGTGAGTTTTGCAATATTTCACGACTGGGGCTCGTTTTTCCGAGCCTCAGCGTTCGTCCTGCACTCGGTGTTGGGAGCTCCTGGGCCCACATTATTTCTGCTCTCAGGAATAACCCCGGGGGGCATTTGGAAGGGTGATAAAACACTGATGACACCAGCAAGAAGTTTTCATTCCGTATTTTGCAAGGACTGATGAGGAAGGGCAGAGGCCGTGACAGAAGTCCTCAGGGTGACTGGGTTGTGGTGGGATTCTCCGTGGGATTTTAGGGAGGTGGGTAGAAGCAGGAAGGTGGGGGGAGCAGTGGGGGTACCCATGGGAGGCAGGAGCATGGTGGGGGTACATCCATCCCCTGGAGAGACATGTGGCTCTGGGGGAGCTGGCATTCCCATGGGATGTAGCATTCGTTACTGTGGAGCTGCTGAACCCTTTCCAGCCAGGTGTCCCTGGGGAGGAGAGGATCCACTCCTGGATCTTCTGGTGCAGAGCCGCCTCCAGCTCTGGGACCCTCAGGAGAGGAAGGACTTGAAGCTGTTGGAGGGAATCCAGAGGAGGCACCGGGATGATCCGAAGGATGGAGCAGCTCTGCTGGGAGGAAAGGCTGGGAGAGCTGGGATAGTTCAGCCTGGAGAAGAGAAGCTTTGGGGTGACCTCACTGGGGCCTTGCAGGGCCTTGGAGGAGCTGCAGGAAACACGGAGAGAGACTTTCAACAAGGGATGGAGTGACAGGACACAGGGAATGGCTTCCCACTGCCAGGGGGCAGGGATAGATGGGATATTGGGAAGGAATTGGGGTTGGGGAGGCCCTGGCACAGGGTGCCCAGAGCAGCTGTGGCTGCCCCTGGATCCCTGGCAGTGCCCAAGGCCGGGAGCAGCCTGGGATAGCGGGAGGTGTCCCTGCCCATGGCAGGGGAACAGAACAACCAGTTGGGATTCTATGAAAGCCGAGGCCTGGGGTTCAGCGTACCCCAAATCCCAGCTCCCCGGTTCCTGGAGCCCCAGGCAGCGTGGCTGGGGGCGGATCACAGCTTTGGGATGTTCCTGGACACCAGCAGCTGAGTATTTTTAGTCGTGTTCCTTTGAATATTTGGTAAAACAGGCAATGTGTTTATATTCAGCTTCCTGTGTCCGTATCAGCGTCTTGGCATGTGATGGAGTTCCAGAGGGAGGAGGGAAAGGGAAAAAAGTGTGTTGTGAGGATTACTTGTGCTGCAGCAGCTGAGGACGGCGGGACGTGGCCGCTGGGACCAGCTCCTTGTTTAAACATTCGGCTCAGCTCAGGCAGGAACCAGCCTTGCTCCCCCTTTGTTTACCCCCTTTGTCTTCCCATCCCTTCTCCCATGTCTTTCCAAACCTGCTGTGCAGGGACAGGTGACTTTCAGGCACGCTTTGGTTTGGGATGTGTGATCCCAGCCTTCCTGCCCCCGCTCCGGCGTGCAGCACAGCTCCGAGCCCTGGCTCTCTGCGTGGGCTCTGATCCTCCAGCGTGGCTCTCCGAGGTGTTTGGAGGTGGAAAAGCCCGTCTTTGTCCTGCTGGGAAGGGAGCAGCCTGCACTCCCCTGCTGCCCCAGCCTGCATTCCCGGCCTGCTGCCCTGATCCAGGCTGTGCTCAACTGCTCTGTGCCATCACCCAGAACCATTCCCTGTGCAGAGGCAGTGGGAGCACATGGGGGAGATTTTGTCTGATTCTCCCATCCAAATGAGGGTTTTCCTTGTGCCAAAGCTCCCCAAGAGCACAAAACCAGGTGCTTTAAGCTGACAAGAGATAATCCTCCCTGAGTTTCCAAGAGAATGCCAAGGGGGTGCCCTGGCACTCAGCCCTTGCTGCCTGAACCAGGGAAACATCAGGGACTGGTGGCTATCACAGAAAAGGAAAAATATGGCAGGTTTGGATGAGATATTAGGGATAAAATCCTGGCTGTGAGGGTGGGGAGGCCCTGGCAAAGGGTGCCCAGAGCAGCTGTGGCTGCCCCTGGGTCCCTGGCAGTGCCCAAGGCCAGGCTGGATGGGGCTTGGAGCAGCCTGGGACAGTGGGAGGTGTCCCTGCCCATAGCAGGGATGTTGGGTTGAGGTGAGCTTTGAGCTCCCTCCAACTCAACCCAGTGTGGGACTCTGTGGTTGCTGTGAATAATTTTGAGCAGATCCCAGGTTACATTTTCAGCTCTGTTTGTAGCTTCAAGCCCCCTCCCAAAGTCAGGCCTTTTGGTCTAAGCTTGGAGCTGGGATAAGCAGGAAGTGTCACTGGCTGTTTTGGGAGAGGGACCATCCTTTTCCCGGCTCAGTCTGGTTTATGCTGCTGTAAAACTTGCAAGGGATTCCTCCTGCAAAGCAGGGATGCTCCAGCTGGATCTGGAACTCCTGCAGTGCAGGAGGACCTGGCTGGTGCTGCCAGCCTTGGCCAGAGGGACTGGGACCCATCCAGCTGTGGAATTTCCTCATCCCACGTGCCCTTCCCTGATTTATTCCTTCCCGAGCATGGCCTGGCCTCTGAGTGGAGGCTTTTGGAGGGGGTGCATTACACCAGCCTCCAACTATGCCAGCAATGCTGGCTTTGGGGGTTTTTATGACTGGTTTGATAGGAGCTTTGATTAGGCAGCAGTATCAGTGTGGCTGCGGGGTGGAAAGCGGCCCCAGGAGCCAGAATTACTTCTCAGATGCACTAAAGATGGGCTTGGACTGGCTGGTGCCCGAAGGTCCCTCCCAACCCAAACCATCCCGTGTGCTCCGTGGTTGTTTTGGCTGTGTTTTTGTCTCCCTCAGGATGCACAAGTCAATATTAAAGTTTTCCTTGTTTTTTCCCTGACGATTTCCAAGGGGGTGTGAGCAGAGTGGGACCTTGCACTGATAAGCAGAGCAGCAGCTTTTCCATTCAAACTTTGATTTTGTGCAGCAGTCACACGTCTGTGGGGGAGGTTACGTGTCGCATTTATTTATTTTGGTTTCCTTGCTGGACGTGGACAGGACAAGCCTGGCACAGGGACAAGGACTGTGGCAAGGCAGACTCTCTCTCTAAGACAATTTATTTTCCTCCTCCACACAATGATTTGACCAGCACTTATTAAAAGTGTGCTCCCATTTCCAGCACGGGAAGGGGCGTGTGATTTTGTTGGCAATACTGCCCGTGCTGCCCGCCCCTCTCTGCCTTGCTCAGGACCATCCCTCGGGAATTTTAGGTGGGTTCTGCCCTCCTTGTTCCCTGGGAATGAGGGAACTGGATGGCTGTGGCTTCTCTGGGCCCGTGGTCACTCCTTGGCCGGGCATGGAGCGGCTCCAGGGCTCGGTGCCAGAGCTCCACCAGCCCTTGGCAACTGGAGGTTGGATTCATTCCAAAGGGTGTCAGCGGCAATCCCGGATCCGGCCGTGCCCTGCTCAGCGAGGGATCTGTGCCCTGGCTGTGCCAGCTCAGGAAATGCCCGGTGCCTCTAATCCCAGTTCCACGCTGGGGGTGTCTGCAGGGGTGGGAACCTGCACTGGGAATTCCAGGAAGGGTTAACACAGGAGCTGCCAGTCCCTGTTGGGTTATTAGGAATTACAGCCTGACACATCTGTTTGCACACCCGTGTGTGAACTGCAGTGATTGTGCAGCCCTTGGGCTCCCAGCAGCAGCACAGCCAGGAGAGTGAGAGGAAAGATGATTTTACTTGTGAATACAGTCCCTGCTCCAGCTCTCACAGAATTCCCATCACCTGGTGGTTTTCATCACCCTCACGGGCTGGGAGAGCTGGGGGTGCTCACCTGGAGAGGAGAAGGCTCCAGGGAGAGCTCAGAGCCCCTTGCAGGGCCTAAAGGGGCTCCAGGAGAGAACTGATACAATTCCAGGGTTTTTTTCTGGGTGTGTAAGGCCTCCCTAGGGAATGTGAGCCTCAAAATACTCTTTTTGTGATTAGCATTAAACCACAAATGCCAACCCCCCTCAGCTTCGGCTTTCCTGCACTGGGAAATCTTTATAATTTTTATTTTATTCTTGTTTCAGGATCATTACACCGATAAAATCAAGGCAAGCTGGACAGGGAGCAAGTCTGCCTATGTAGGTGAGTTTCCAGTCCGCTCTGGTTCCTTCCTTTCGTGCAAAACACAAAGCAGCACGACAGGTCCCAAACCCTGGTGATTTAATTTTATTCTGGAGCAGAACAAATATAAAGTCCTTGGCAGGATTGCTGACACTTTTCACCTCGTTTTTTTAACTGCCTGGCTGCTTTTGGGTTGAATTTAGAGGGCAGAGAAACCTGCTTTTCCCACAGAATGTAAGCTTTTCCTTGTTTATTCCCCTGGCTAGGAAGGACCAGCCTGCAAACCTTCACCATTTCTGTCTTTGCTGTGTTAATTGTATTTTGTTCGACCGGCAAAATATGCAGATTATTCTATAGTCCCCACCCTCCTTAAAAACAGGCACTTTAATAAATTCCTAGAGCCAAGGAGGTGTTGAAACCCTTCCCACCTTCCCAGTTCTTTGAGCTGAGCCCCGTGGAGCTCTTCCCAGAGCATCTCCCGCCAGCGTCCTCGGCTTTATCTCTGGGAGACGAAAGAATCTGCTGAAGGTCACATAACCTGGGGCCAGGCTGCATCCCGTGACTGCCAGGCTGGAGCTCTCAGCACAGCCCTCTCCTGCTTTACAGGCTGATTCTGATCCAGCTGAAAGTCTCTTTGCAAATGTGTCTTTGTAGTTTTCCCCTCTTTCCCGGTGGGAATTAGCTGGGTAGTGCCCTGTGGGGAGGAACAGGGAGCTTCTATGGAGAAACTGCCCTGCAGGTCGTTGCCTTTTCCAGTGACTTCAGGCTGATGGCTTTAAAATAGCACTGCTCGGATGTTTTTCAAAGTAACCTTGATCTAAAAGTCACTTTTCATGGCTTTCATGCGTGCTAAAGACGTAGAAAGTTCGCTCGGGAGAAACGCAGAGGAAAATAAAAGCAGGTTTTTCCACTGCTCCTCTGCCTGAATGTACATTGGGTTTGACAGAATCCCACAGTGGGGGCTGCCTTTGAGAATCAAAGGGAGCTGCAGCCCAGGTTTGATCAGCAGGAATAACTTAGGAAGTGGAGGTTATGAAGGAACACAGCCTTAATTAAACACCCAGAACGCTGAGTCCCATGGAAGATCTTGGGGAGTTGTCTGTTTCCTTTCATTTCTCGTTATTAGGGGGTTTTAATCTCCAATTAAGGCACTGGCAGCATTATTTATAATTGAAAAAAAAAAAAAAAAGAATATCTCTGCTGTGAAATCTCTCAATACTCTCAAGTGTAAATTCTGTGAAGAAGGAAGCATGACAAATGGATGTTCTGTGCTTTAAGGGGCTTTTTTTCTCTGTTTGCACTGACAGGCACCTCTGTGCAAACCAGGTGTATCTGCACGGCCAGAATTCCCATTTCTCATCCAGCCCTGGCTACTGCACCTCCTCCAGGAGCAGGGTGGGAGCAGAGTTTGGCCTTGCTGGACCTTTTCTGCTGGAAAACTGGGTTTGAAATCTGAGGTGCCTGAGCTCCCCCAGTCCCTTCAGCTGTGGTGCATCCCAGAGCATCCCCATCCTCCCCAAAACCACTGCAAGTCCTGCAGCTTTCCTTTTCCAGACTGTGATCCTTGGGGGAGGATCTTGTTTGGGGAGGATCTTGTTTTCTTTCACCAAACCCAAACTTTTTCGTGTATAAAATAACTTGTTCCACGGCTGTAAATCTTGCCTGAGACCTGTTTAAAATCCCTGTCCTGTTTAAAATTCCAGTCCTGTTCAAAAATCCAGCCCTTCTCACCTGCCAGGAACCAGGGAGCTGCTACTCAGAGTTTGGTTTGGGGTAGGTGTGGAAAAATCCTTCTCCTGGCCATGGGTTCCCTGTGGTGGGAGCAGGGAGGTCGTGGATGATCCCTGTTGCCATTTTTCCTGGGAAGTTTGCCCTGTGGGTGTTGTGTTCGGTCTGCAAAGTGCAGGAGTGGCTCCGGGTGCTCCTGGAAATATCTGGAGCACCTCACCACTTGTGTCTCTGCTCGTTGTATGGGGAATGAGGATCATGGAATTCCAGAATGGTTTGGCTTGGGATGGACCTTGAAGCCCATCCCATTCCACCCCCTGCCATGGGGACACCTTCCTCAATCCCAGACTGCTCCATCCTGGCCTTGGACCCTTCCAGGGATGGGACAAAAGCACCATAAGAAGAGAAACGACCCCAAAGCATCTCTAAACCCCTTTATTTTCCCCTCAGTTCGGTTTGTTCGCAGAGGGCAGGACCCCGGTGTTTTCCTGCTGCCCGGCTTCATTTTCCAGGAAGAGATTCCAGCTCCGGTGCTTCCACTGGGTGTCAGCACGGCCCCACACTGGGCCAGCAGAGCCCTGCCAGCCGCCCTGGGCTTTCCCTTGGGCTGCTCCCACCGCTGGAAAAACCAGGCTGGCCGCATGTCCGGAGCAGGGAGCTGGCTGGGGAGCAGCTCTGCCGAGCCGGGATGGGGCCGGCAAGGGGCTGTTGGGCTGGAATCTCCTTCCTCCTCCGAGCAGGACAACCGGTCGGAGCAGGAGCAGCGTGGGACGTGCCTGCCCCGTTCCAGTGCTCCCTAATTAAGGCGGCAGCCGGGACAGCGGGTCCCCGGTGCCGCGGGAGCGGCGTGGGGAGCTGGGCACTGTTTGCTTTGGAGGCGCGGGTGCGAACGGCGGCGTTCCCGGAGGTGCTGCGGGGACACATGGGCTCTGGGGACGCCTCGGGGCTGCTCCCCCTCCATGCCAGCTCTTCCACTCTTTTTCCACTCTCAGTAAGCATCCCGGCTTCCCAAGTGCTTTCCAAAATCCTTGATGCTGCCGGGGCAAGGCGCCTCCTTCAGCCCGCGGCTGTCAGCGCTAGGGGAGAATTGCCCTGAGGGCAGTTTGGGTTTCAGGTGGGCAGAGGCATCCCTTGGATGCTCCTTTCCCCCACCTGCTGCTGCTGTCAGGGTCCCTGTGCCTCTCCCACCCTTCCTGTGGGTCACCCTGTGCCGGGTGCTGCTGTGCCCTGGGGTGTGCAGGATCCGGGGGGACACCTCAGCTCTCACCGGGACTCCAAATCCTCTGCAGCACTCTGGCCGAAGGTAGAGCCAGGCACGCTGAGATTCCTCCAACAGATTCTTCCACTGGAGGCCTAAAAATTCAAAAGTCAAAACCAGGGAATGTCACAGAGTTCGTGATGTTTGTGTGAAATTGTTTTATCTGTTGCTGTGGCCGGTTGTGCTCCAATGCGCCCTCGGAATTGAGTTGTTTATTCCTGCCCCCACCTTGAATGCCAGCAGTGGCCTCTTGGCTCGGGCTCGGAGCATTTTCAGGTTCTGCAAGTCATGACAAACCTGCTCCCGAGCTCCCAAGGGTGCCCTGTAGGAAAACCAACCTCCAGCATTCAAGTCCCAACCAGCCGCCGGCCCTCGCGCTGCCGCAGAGCTCCTGGGAAAGCAGCACGTGCAGAGCAGCCTCAGGATCCATGGAAACCTCACCCCACGTCCTGCCCTGCACCTGGGAGTGGGGCATGCAGCTCAGCCCAGGCCCTGGCATCACCCCCTGCTTGTGCCACCCCTCCAGGGGTCAGCGTGGCCCTTCTTGCCTGCTCTCCACTGACCTCAGCTTGGTGCCTCTCCATGCAGCCCCTCTTCCTCTTCCTCCTCCCAACCACCTTCCTGCCCAACAAATCCCTGCATTTTCAGAAGCAAAATTGCTCTCCTTTTATTCCTGGGAGCTCTGGGGAGCGTGAGTTGCTACGAGGAGGCAGCTGGATTTGGGGTTTGCTGGTGTGTTATTCCCAGATCATTTGCAGGTCCCAGCTGAAGGCAGCAGGATGAAAGGATGCCAGGGAGGAGGGAGTAAAATGGCTTTGCAGGCAGGGCTGTGAAGCAGCAATCAGAGCCTGTGTTAGTGGTGGTGACAAACCAGATCCAGCTTAAAACTCTCCCAGCAAACACCAGGAAAATTGCAGGACTGGGAATGGTGTCACTTGGAAAACTGCAGCATTCGTGGTGGAACCGCTGAAATCCTTAACACGAGCTCAGGGCCAGGAGTGAGCTGGGAGCAGCAGCTCTGAACTTGTCCAGCTGCTTGTTTCCTTCTTTCCCCCCTTCTCCTGTATTTTTCAGAAAAGAGGGATAATTCTCCTGGTGGTGTTTGTTTCTGGTTCATCTGGCAGCAGCATCCAAGCATTTCCGGGCTGGAGCTCTGCCCAGCAGCGATTCCCTGAGGAAGCAGCAGCAGCAGCAGCGACTCCCTGGGGTGCTCCCTCCATCCCATGGGAGTGCAGGGCACCCAGACCAGGGCGAGGAGGGCTCACAGTGGGAACAGGGAATGTTGGGAACACCCCTGTCCTTCCTTTCCTGCCGTTTCCTTGGCAAGTTTGGAGCCTGCCCAGCGCAGAGGCCTTTCCACCTCTCTGCTCCGTGTCCTCCACAGCAGGGCTCCAGTGGCTCTGGAAAGGGAGAAGCCTTTGAAACCTGCATCTGCAGATTAGCTGTAACTTTAGATCCCTGCTGCCAGCCCTGGAAAAGCAGGGGCTGGAAAAGCAGAGGCTGGAGAAGCAGGGGCTGGAAAAGCAGGGGCTAACGGGGTGTTACACTCGTAGCCGCTGTTGTTGTCGCTGCTGTTGGTTTGTGTTTTTTCCAACCTGCTCTGTTGATCCAAGTTTTGATTTATTCGCCTCAAAATCTGCTTTGTTTCAAAAGAAACAGCTACAAAACACATTTTTTACCCCTTTGAGCCTTTATCCTGCTGCCAGCCAGTCTCTGCTGCTCCAGTATGAGCTGGCTCTGCATAGCTGGAGCAAACTGGGAGCTGTTTTCCAGAGAGAGCTGCTGGGATTTCCAGCAGATTCCCAGCCCTGCTTTAGCAGGGCTGATTTAATTACCTTTCACTCAGCAGGTGCTTCACAAGTCCTGGGTCTACAAGAGTAAATAAGATAGTCCAGAGTTTAATTATCCCGCTGGAGCTGGAGCTTGGCACCCGGCCCAGGCGGATCTGGGGATCTGCTGCATGGCAACCTCGTTACCTAAAGCCTGAGGAAAGAAATAGGGCAAGGCCTGGAAAAATAGGGCTTTTCTGGGGAAGAGGGGCAGCTCCACCTCTCGGCAGGTGTTTCAAGAAAGAAGAAAATGCAGGTGTGCAGCTGCAGGAAGCGCGCTGGGAGTTTCCTGTGTTCTCCTCTTCCCCTGGCAGAGTGCAGCTGGTGAGCATCCTCCTCTGCAGGCCTCAGTTCTTCCACGGGTAAATTAGAAAGAAATTGTTCCCTGTGAGGGTGGGGAGGCCCTGGCACAGGGTGCCCAGAGAAGCTGTGGCTGCCCCTGGATCCCTGGCAGTGCCCAAGGCCAGGCTGGAGCAGCCTGGGACAGTGGGAGGTGTCCCGGCCCATGGCAGGGGTGGTGGCCAGGGGAGGCTGTTCTGGGGCTGATCCTTTTGTCTCGTTTTAGGCTGTGAGTCAGACCCAAGTGAGAGTTGCAGCCGTGCCTGCAGCTGCTCTGGGCTTTGGGAATCTCTGTCACCACCACCCTGGGTCCTGCAAGCCCCTGCTCAGCTTTGTCACACCCAGGGCACCGAGGGTGTCACCGCGAGTTCCTGCTGGGAACAGCGTGAGATCACAGCAGAAAATCCCAGAATGGTTTGGGCTGGAAAGGGCCTTAAAGCCCACCCAGTGCCGCCCCTGGAAGGGCAGGGACACCTCCCTCTGTCCCAGGCTGCTCTAAGCCCTGCCCAACCTGGCCTGGATCACCAGCTACATTTTATCTTAGGAGATGAATGGGAAAACTTGTTGGAGATTCATTCTGGGGTCCGTTTAGAGAACGAGGAGTTGTGCCTGTGAGTGCTGGGACTCGAGAGATCCCAGTGGGAAAGTGCAGGGATGAGGGAGGCTCTCGGGGCTCCTTTTGGCTCAGGGCTGCATGCTGAGCATGAGGGATCATCTCCTAGAAATCAGAGCAGTGCCCTCTCCGAGCGAGCAGTCGTTTCTTCAGGGAGCAACTTCATTCTCCTGGCAAACTCCCCTATCCCAGAAAACCCTGCCCAGGGCTCTGAACCCCCAAGTTCTGCAGAATTCTGACACCTCCAGTTTAAATCTGGGGAGTTTTGTGCAGTCCAGGGTGTCCTGTGAGCAATCCGTGGCTGCAGCAGCTCGGACCTGTTGCCAGGAACTGGGAAGGAAAACAGATTTATTGGGAGCTGACCTAGTTGTTGTAAATCTCCCTGTAGAAGAGATTTAGTAATCTTAGGAGGGCTATTAAAGCTCATGTTTGTTTGGAGATGGGCAAATGCAGCAATTTAATTTTCAAATCTTATGGTTTGGGTTGTTTTGGTTGGGTTTTTTTTTCCCCCCCAAACATCTCATTTATTAACAAAGCTAAGCAGCTGGGAAAATAAGCACTGGAACTTTCCTAAGGAGGTCATCCATGTAGGGTGGGAAGGGATCCAGAGAATCAAACAGCTCCAGTGGCAAAAGGGGGTTTGGAGCTGGGGGAGGGAAGGCTGAGCGTGGCCTTTCCCCAGTTAAATGAGGGGATAATGATTTATCTCTTAATTTTGCAACTTTTCTAACCTTAAAGAAAAAAAAAAGCACTAAAATTCCAGGAATCAGCAGCTCCTGAAGTGACCTCTCAGAGCTGCATCAGTGACTTGATAAAAATAAATTGCTTTGAGTTGGGTTCTTCGCTCTGTAGGTTTTGAATATGGTGAGGGAAAACTGCAGGGACTGGGCTGGGAGTGTGGGCTCAGTTTGTGGTGGATCTGTGCTTTTGTGCCCATGTGTTATTCCAGAAGGGATGGGTTTGGAGCTCCCACAGGTCAGAGCATGTGGGCAGAGTCATTGTGGAACCCAGCAGCTGCCTTTGTCAGCTCTGGCTGTGCCTCTTGGAGTTTCCTGCTTGGAAGATTCATTTTTGATCTAAAGGGGCTCCAGGAGAGCTGCAGAGGGACTGGGGACAAGGGATGGAGGGACAGGACACAGGGAATGGCTTCCCAGTGCCAGAGGGCAGAGATAGATGGGATACTGAGAAGGAATTGTTCCCTGGGAGGGTGGGGAGGGGCTGGGATCGAATTCCCAGAGCAGCTGTGGCTGCCCCTGGATCCCTGGCAGTGCCCAAGGCCAGGCTGGACATTGGGGCTTGGAGCATCCATCACCCTGCATGGATCTGCAGGAGGATGCTCTTAGTATTTCCTGTAGGAAGTAAGTTTTTAGTGACACCAGAGATGAGGAATGAATGTCCCTCCTCCTGTGCCTGGGCAGGCGTTTCCTGCCCCTTGGGAATCGCTCTGCCCAAAGCTTTTCCAAGGAATTTTCCCCCCCAGAACAGGGGCTCGGAGCAGGATAATGCTGTTCCCAGCTCGCTGGGCTGGCACGAGCATCAGCTGGAGCACAGCCCTGCTGCCCAGGCTGGGTGAGAGAAACCTGAATCCTGCAGGAGCTGCTCAGGCAGCGCTCGGAAAGGTCACGGAGCTGCCTTGGGCTGGGGTCACTGCAGGGCCGTGAGGGATTCCAGCGGGGCACTCATCCTCCTGGAGCTGTGCAAAACGAGCAGAGTCCTGCTGGACACTGGGCTCCAGTGTCAGGTCTGGGCTAAACTCTTCGACTCCTGCAGAACTGAATAATTTGGAGTCCCAGACTGGTTTGGGTTGGGAGAGACCTTAAAGCCCATCTCATCCCACCCCCTGCCATGGGCAGGGACACCTTCCACCATCCCAGGTGGCTCCAAGCCCCATCCAGCCTGGCCTTGGACACTTAGGACTGAGCCTGCCTGGGCAGAAAACCAGCCAGGGATGCTGGGATCAGCCTGTGCCAGGGATATTATTTCTCCCCAGAAAGGTTGTCCAGCCCTGGCACAGCTGCCCAGGGCAGTGCTGAGTCCCCATCCCTGCAGGGATTTCAGAACCCTGTGGATGTGGCACTTGGGGACACGGGGCAGTGGTGGCCTTGGCAGTGCTGGGGGAATGATTGGACTGGATGATCTCAGAGAACTTCTCCAACCTCAATATTCTGTGATTCCACCCTGGCTCACTCCTTCCCATCACTCTCTGGTGGGCTCAGGACCTTGTCTCCTTCCTTGGTCCAGCTCCCAGGCAAGTTGTGGCCTCCCAGCACACTCTGGGATCTGCTGGAATCCCAGGGGAAGCTGCAGATGGGGGCATCGAGTGGCCAAAGCTGTGCTGGGGTCGCTGCTGGACCAGCCATGCCTGTGCCATCCTGCTCTGCCATGGGCTCAGAAACCTGCACAGCAGCTCTGTGCTTTTCTTTGGAATGTGCTTTACTTCCAGAGTTGTTTTTTTTTTAGCTGACTGGTCCTGTTGGATATAATAATAATAATAATAATAATAATAATAATAATAATAATAATTTTTAAATGTCCTTTTTGCAGCGTGTAGTGGGTGCCTCTGTGTAAAAGCAGTTCAGGGCGCTGTGCTGCCTTCTGGAATTAAAACCCCCTGTCTTTCCAAGCAGAACTTCCCTGCCCCACTGAAAATGTCTGGCAAAACAGCCACCACGACCAACAACATCGCTCAGGCCCGCAGGACCGTGCAGCAGCTCAGGATAGAAGCCTCCATAGAGAGGATAAAGGTGAGAGCACAGCCTTCTTCCCCCTCCTTTGCCTTGTTTTTCCCCTCCCAGCTGTGGGATAACAGTGTGTGTGTGTGTTTTGTGTGTTTGAGCACCCCCAGCTCAGCGTTTCCCCCTCCCCTCAAAGCCTGGCACCAACATCTCAGCTCAACAGACCCAAATAAATCCACTCCTTGTGGCCCAGCATCCCACCCAACTCTGCCCTGTGGCAGTGGGAAGCCCTTCTCCCTTGTCCTGTCTCTCCAGGAGAGATGAGAAATTCCTCTGGAATTATTTTGCAGCCCCCCCTGTTTTGTTTTCAGTTTTCTGTCAGAGCCAGGTGGAGCCTTTGCCCAGTGTCACAACCAACCCCAAACAGCACCGGGCTCCGTCCTTCCCTTCATTCCCCATGGATCAAACCAGCAGACAGAGCCCTGCAGAGCTCCCAGCACTCTCCCATCCCACTTTGTTCCCTCACAGCTCTCAGCATTTTGATCCCATTTCCATGGAAAACCCCGTTTTCTGCTGACTTCTCCCGCAGGTGTCCAAAGCCTCGGCAGACCTCATGCTGTACTGCGAGGAGCACGCCAAGAAGGACCCGTTGCTCATGGGGATTCCAGCTTCTGAGAACCCTTTCAAGGACAAGAAAACCTGCATTTTGTTATAGGGGAGGGGCAGCTCCTCCTGCCCAGCCCCTGCCAGGCCAAGCACCACCACTCCCCCAGGTACCTGCGCCCCACGGCCGCTCCCTGACCCTGTACAGACCATTCCCAGAGCTTCCCAAGGCATTCCTGCTGATCCCTGTCTCTGTTAGGAGGTTTCTGACTGAATCCCTGTCTTTCCTGGCCAAGGGAATGGGGTCCAGGGTCTCTGCACGGGGAGGTCCTGGTGGCATTTGCCAACTCCCGACAAGACCAAAGTTGCCTGAGCTTTGCTGAGAGAGCAAAGTTGTAGAGACCTGATGGAATCACTGGGTTTACATTTTTTTAAAATAATGGATTTTTTG
>VZRR01001063.1:80495-91795 GCA_013398015.1 Oreocharis arfaki | reverse complement strand
CACCAAACCTCTGGCTGCAACAGCTTTCTGTTTAAAAGAAAACATGTAAAGTATAAATAGAGAGCAACATATGGAGCAACGTATGTATAAATTGTTTTTTATCATTGTAGCCTGCTGCAGGATTCTCCCCTATGCCTTCTGGAGTATGATTGGTTCTGAGATTTCCCAGAGTGAGAACTCTGTACAAGAAATTATTTAATTAGAAAAGTTACAGTTACCTTCTTGAAATCCTGTTTTTAAGTAGGTACTATTTTGCAACATTCCTGTTCATTTGCCACTACAGGCACTGGTGGATACTATCCTAAGTGGTTTTACTGCAGTTTTCTTTTATTTTATTTCCTAATTTTTATTAAAATAATATTTTTAATTTATTTAGTTGGCTTCTTTATCTGGCACCTTTATCTTCAGCTGAGGAAACAACTGGAATTTTTTGACAGCCACATGGATATCTCAGGAGGGGACGCCCTCTTGGGGAGTAATGCATGCAGCCATGCCACTGCTGCCCTCAAGGATAAATAAATGAATGTCAGCTCAGGGGAGCACCATTGATCCTGTGTGAGAGGTTGATGCGTATGAAAGAGGATCTCAGATGACTCAACCTTGAAAAACATGGAAGAGCAAGGGGAGAAATTTTCTCAATTTTGTCTTTCAGTTTTTGACAAATATCTTACTGCTCAGGTATCAGGTTTACATATGATGTTGTATCGTAACAATATGTATGGTTAAAGCCTTGTGAAAACAAATATCTGTGCTCTCTTGAAACAGCTGGGATCATCTAAATCACTGATTGTCCTTATACTCACTGTCTTTTCTTTTTTTTTTTTTTCTTCTCTCTAGGCATACTTACAGCCTATGTATGTATGAATCCCCAGGGCTGCCAATCTTGTTCACTCACTGTTCAGTTGTTGAAGTGATTTTCCCTTCACGTTTTTCAACCCATTTACCACAGGCTCTCCTTTTATTTTCATGCTTTGGTTAGAACATACAACTAGGATCCACAGCTCTGCTGCACAGATTGTCTTAGTTAAAGGATATATTGGATTACAAGGTTTTATTTATGCAAAAGAAAATCTGACTTTTCATGGTTTTAAACTCCATTGAAGGTTGAAGCAGCTTTGATTATTCTACAAATCTTGGATGGTAGTTTTGTTCCATTGTTTATGCTTATCCTTTTTTCTCTTCTCTGTAATGTGGTCTGAATTAGCATGCTCATTTGTGAAAACATTACTGGGTTTTATATTAATCAGATTTCACTTGCACGCTTCAGACAGATTTTACTTTTTAAAAATTTTGTACAATGTGCAATAATAAAAACAGCCTAAGCAGCATGGAACAGAGATGAAAACATTACACCTTCAGGGCAGGTATAGTTTCCTATCCCTAGGTGATGAGCCCACCATCCTTGATGACATGCTACCAGTTTTTAACCATTCTAGCTGTTACTGTCAATAGTTGGCAGAATCAATGAGGATCCAGAAAGACAGTGTTTGTTTATCCAATGTGACAAACCAAAGAGTGCAGAGCATTTTGTGTCATGGAAATCCACCTCATGACTTAGTAGCAACGGACTTGACATGTTCTGTGTCCTTTTCCTGGTATGTGTTGGCTCACAGCCTGTGTAAAGACAGGCTTCACACTTGAGCACAGGCTGGCATTTCTTCTTTCCTAGTGCTTTAAACTTGTTTTGTGTTTTAGTGAAATTAGCTGAACAGATTATTCTCCTGATGTGTGGTGGTAGTAACAGCAGCTGAAGCTGCCCAGGATTGTCAGGAAAGCAACACCACTGCCCCATGGTGGGTTAGAACATAGCTTCTATCCCCCGTCCTTTAACTATACTCCTCAGGTTGTCAATCCCAAGTTCCCCCTCCCTGTTTTCTTATAATAAGTTAGTAAATAGTCAGTTCTTATGTTTAATATTCATATGTTCCAGAAAGTTCTAAGTTCCCTGATGCCCTGTTGGTCCAAGTTTCTGTCAGTTTAAGATACCCTCCCCCGTTCATATTTTGTTGGCTGTTGTACCCTTTGTTCCTCCCCTGTTCTTCCCTGACATTGGTCCCTTGTATTCTCTCCAGCCCCTTCTCCTTCTCCATAAAAGTTGTTGTAACCCCGCCTGAAGGGCTTCTGCCACTGCCTCCCTTTGGTGCGCGTTCCTGCTCCTCTNCACAGACGCCGCTCTCATTAGCCACCTGGACCACGCGTCACTTGGCGCCCGAACAGGGACCCCCCTTGCGTGGCGTGGGACCATCCCCTGCGTGGCGTGGGTCCGACCTTCTTTCAACGCTTCCAAGGGCAGCTGCTCCCTTCGGTCATAGCGCGCCACCTTTTGCACGGTGGTGCTCCTGAGGGCTCGTACCAGGAACTTTACCAGGGATTTTATTTCCAGGACCTCTGTGGACTTCACAGAACCGAAGATCCAGGTATGTATATGATATTGGGCCCCCAAAGGGGAGGTTTTGAGGAACGTTTTCTCCCCTGGTGTTTCTTGAGGCTCCCCGGGATTTTGTTTCAGTTTTTCCTTTTTTTCCTGGTCGGGTTAAGGTCGTGGGACGAGACAACTTTTTAAAAAAATGAGCAGCAGGCTGTCTCATTCCCAGAGGGAGTTTTATTCCCAAGTTAAAAGTCTCCTTACCACAGCAGAGCTCTTGTTCTCGAGACCCCTGTTGCAGAAATTTGTGAAATGGATTTTCTCTCACTTTCCCGACACCACCCCAGCACAAGCCCACCTCCCTGATTTTTGGGACAAAGTGGGCTTCTGATTGACTTTAATCCAGCAGTCTGGGGATGGCTCTGTAAAAAAGCTTTTTCCCCTTCAAATTCTGGTTTTTGCTGCCCTGCAGAAACTCAGGAAGGTGGCAGAAAATCCACAAGTTCCCCCAATTTGTGTTACAGTTAAAAACCCGTCCCCGTGTTCCTCTCCCCATGTCCCTAAACCCTCTGCTCTTACAAAGACTGACTTGATAGAGGCAGAACGCTGTAATGCGCAGGGCAGCTGCCAAAATGGCCGTCTCCCTGGCCCCCCTCGAGCCACTCTTGTCCCTGCCGGGGAGGGTGATGGCCACTTCTTCTGCGGTCCTTCCCTCGACCCTCCGTCCTTTCCCTCATCCCCAGTTCTAAAACCATAAATGGCAGTTCCCTGTGTTCCACCCCCGTGTCCCAAGATGGCTCCCGCCACATGGCGTGGCACGCCATCCCCCCTTCTTCTTCACATAACCCCGTGCATCTCCTTTCCCCATGTCCTTTCCTGCCCCCCCTCCCAGAAAAGGAGGGAGTGAGCTCCCCCCACCTAGCAAGCTCCTCCCTTCCTTTGGTTCCTCTCCCTGTTGCGTCACCTGTGACGTCGGGCACCTCCCCTGCATCGGGCACCTCCCCTGCATCGGGCTCTGCCTCCATGACATCACCTGCCTCTCAAGGTTGCCCCTCCTCTTCTTGCGCCGCCTCCTGTGACATCAGCGGTTGTTGTCGCCCAGCTCCCAGTTCTCACGGGTGCCCTTCCGGTTCCCAGGGTCCCAGCCGGCCACAGACACCGCTCTCGCTAGCCACCTGGACCACGCGTCACTGATGCACCAATACATTGTCATCATTATGTCCTTTTTAATACAATACTAAGAGTCTGGCTGTGAAAAGTAGGTATTTTTTTAGGTGAGCTCGTGTGTTCATTTATATCCTTTTTCACCCTTTCTGTGGAACAGCTTCACTGAGGCACAGTTCCAAATTCTTGCTGTGTAATCAGTCTACTCATGTTAAGAACAGCTTTGGGAAATAAGCTGTAATTTGCTCTTTTATGAACTCAAAAATCGCTGTACTATGAATACGTATTGAGAACATGGAGAAGAAAATTTAGAAGAATTGTCAGTAATAATGATTTTAGTTGATTCCAAGGATACTCTCGTACTGTAAAATCATTAGGACTTTTAAGACTATGTGGGGTATCGCAGTGAATAAGAAGTGCAATGCTTCATGTAGAATGGGTTTAAGAGAAATTTATACTCAAAAACATACCATTGCAACTTTAAAAATATAACTATAGTAGACAAATAAAGGAAAAAAAGCCATTTATCAGTCTTAGTGACAACCCTTGAGACAGGTGAAACACAAATTGCATTTTCTAGGACCAAATAAAATCTTTAAGGAAGTACCTGGGGCAAATTTTAATGAAGAGTAGCCAGAGGCACTACGTTTTAGTTATTGGTAACACGAGCAGTAGGAAATAAAAACAGAAAAAAAAATTTACTTATTGATGAAACAGGAGAAGCTTGGTTATCCTTACCCTCTATTATGCTTTTCCTGCTGACCAGGTAATTGGATGCAAGTAAAATGGCAGTCTATTACAAGTATACTTTACATAATATATGTAATATGCATAATATAGACTTTAACTATTATTCAGTTTACAGTGGAATTGCTGCAGTGCATGGAGTCTGGTTCAGAACTGTACCATCAGTATTGCTGTGATTTTTAACCCAGTGCTTGTTGGCGAAACGGCAGAGCACCAGCTCCAGGTTCCTTGCTGCACCATTCCTCAGATACCAGCTTGCTGAGCAGCATGCTCTGGCTAACTTACCAGCCTCTGCACAAGTTTCCCAGCCATAAGAATGGATGGAAGACAGCTTTAAAAATTATTAGTGCTCCCAACTAAAGGGTAACATTACACCAGAGGGCATTTTCTGGGCTAGTAGTGGGAACACTACAGGGTGGTGTGACAGGGGAGCTGCTCTGCAGCCTCTGCATCTGCACTGCAGTGGTTTACAGCCCTTCTCTACAGTACAAAAACAGTCACTGAACTCATTTGAAGGTGTCCATTCAGTCCTAATGATATGTTTTGCTTTTCAGTGCATGCTCCATTTTAAATAAGCCTGATTGTATGTAACACTTTCATTAATTTCTTTTTTTTTTCTTTCTTTTTAACAGAATTGGAGGCTGGAAGCACATTGCTTAGCAACCTCAGGTGACTATTTTCATCTGCTCTGATAACAATATGCATTCTGAGCAAAGATATTTGTTCTCTCCCTAGGAAGTAGCTTTAATGCGCATTCACTGTGTTCATTCCGTGACTTAAAGGAGCTTTCATGCTTCTAATACCAATCTGTTTGATCTCCTGCTTAAATTCTAAAACAAGTCTAGTAATTCATGCAGCTAGTATATCTTGACTAAGAATATATTGATAGTTTGTTCCATTTCCTTTTGTAGGAAAGAAGTAAAGTAATAAAGACAACCTCACAGCCCCCACTGAGCCTGTTATTTCTCTGAATTTCTGTAGGTGAAGGGGAATCTGAAAACACATTAATTCACCTGAAATGCAATTTAGCCTTTTTTCGGTACTGCTCTTCTATCATTTACAAGTAGAGACTTCTTGAGTTACTTTAGCGCTCATTTACCAAACATTTTGTATGTCAAGGAGAATAGTAAATCCTTTGAGACTCCAGCTACCAGAGAGAGTAAGCCCCTAACATAAGCACAAAAGGATTTATCATAAACTAAATTAAATCATCCAAACTCATCTCATCAATAGATATGAAGGAACAGGCAGAAGAGAGAAATCAGTTTAGCATCTTAGTAGATATGGGGTCTCACTATTGTCTTGTAGTGCTTTTCTACAATGTAGATAATAAACTCCAGCATCACTGCAGTTTAAATCAATCCAGATACAGTTGTTACAAGATAAAGTCACCAGGGAGGTAGGAGATATGGTGTGATGCTGAAATAGCCTTTCACTGTGGCATCACAAGTGATATAGGAAGTCACTGTCCTTGTGTAAACTGCAGAATCTCTGTGCTCTGCAGTGGGACTGGGAAGGTGCTCAGAAGATTCCAGTGTGCTGCAGGGAATGAGTGTGTGTGTTGGCCTGCGATGGATGGCAGCCTCCTGAAACAGTTGACATAACTGCTGATAAAGCAGCAACTTCAGATTATACTTTAAAAACTGAATCACATTGAAAATATTTAAAGCCAAAAAGAATAGAGAAATAAAACAGTGCTGGCTGTGGCCTGGCTTTTTCTTTAAGGTGTCTGGAATGACTTGTTGTCCACTGGAGCTTGTTGATAAAGTACAGCTTAAAAATTTTGTTAAGGAACCCTGATAAACTTCCTCCAATTATTTCTCTATGTATTTGAAATGCAGACAAGTCTAATCCTCTTCTGTAATTATGCTGGATGTTTCAAAAATCTGATCTCAATAACAATTAAACAAAATTGAGACAATTTACTTAATGGAGCAGGTTGTGTAGACCTTCTGTTTTGTTAAGAGAGCTAAGTTACAAGTATAAAAAAACCTAATATGCAATTAATGATGCCTTGACAGTAGTTACAAAGACAACTGAACCCTTTCAAGAGAGAATAATTTTATTTTGTTTTTCAAGCAATTACCCTAATGTAATTGCTGCTCATAATCTGGTCTGCTTGATACAAACTCAGGATTTCATCGAACGTTCAGAGTGTCATAGAGGAATATCACAGCTTTGCACTCTCTTTGGAAAAATGCCTATACATTGGTGATGTTCTTATAGTATTTCTCCATCAAGCAATTTAGATTTGCCTTCCTGTGATACCAAATTGCTCATATTTATTCCCATCACATTTCATAAAATGAATGTCAATTACAAGAGGGTTTTTTCAGCTCTACACAGAATTCATGAATAAAAAATTCCTAAAGAAGAGGAAGGAAAATCACTCTGAAGTTTAGTAATGATTTATAATGGATCAAGGCAGGAATAGTGTTTAAGTTGGTGCAGCAACCCTTAAGAATTTTCTTCTCTTTCAGGGAGAGTGTAGTTGTCACTAAATGTAAACCTTATTAAATGCAGCCAGATAGTTCTGTGCAGTGATGCAATAAAACTAGAGATGAACAGTGTGAGGCTGAGACAAATAATGTATGTTACCACACCTAAAGTTCTCTAACCAACTCTTCTTTAATGCTGGCTGTCAAAAGAGAACAGTGGTGATTATATGGGATTGCAGTCTTGCTGATCTGCACAAATCTGTACATTGAAACTGATATATGCTGAAAAAGAGATAAATGCATATAAATTACTTGTGGAACTGGTAAAATTATGGTCTTAGTTTAAAGAAATCTCAACCAAATTAATCCATAGAAAGAGATGCTTGTAAAAGAAGCATAAGCTTTTACTAGTTACAAAAACTAGATACAGGAGGAATTGATATGAATAATGTAATAAAATTACATGTAATCAGAGTAAACCAGGTATTACACACATGGACAGGATAAGATTCCAAGTTATTTTAACGTTTTTAGTACTAATATTGACGGAACTCATAATCTTTGTCAATATTGCTGTATCATTCTATGTCTTCATCTTTCTACTGCCTATTTTAAAAAATTGTAATATCTTTTGATTACACTCAGTAAAACTTTATCAAAACTTTATTTTGGTGATGTTACATGACTTTTTTGTGATTCAGTTCTGTCAAAAGCATGAAAATGGATGAACATACCTATAGCTCCATCATATATAATGTATAATGTCTACAAATGAGATTCCTAGAGCTATCATATGTTTTGCAATGGGATATGAAGGCTTGACACTTGGCCTGAGCAATGTTTAGTTTGGCACAACTCTTTGAAAGTGATTTTTAAATAATCTGTGAATCACTCTGAAGTAGAACACCTAGGATGGGTTCTGCTGCTTATGTTTTCAAGGTGGATGTTGTGATGTGATAATTAATTCCCCATGGCCAGCAGATGCTGGAGCATACACAAATGTACCTTCACACATAGTTTTCTAATATATACATATATTTATGTGAACACAAAAGTGTGTCACTGAAAATCAGGTCTCAAAATTTTAAATTAGTCCTACATGAACATCAAAGTATAACTCTAAACTGAGTGGATTTTATCTTAACAACAAATTAGTGGCATGGACAGAATCTGTTAAAAAAAGAGTCTGCATCCATCATTTTGCTTTCAATCCTATACAGTTTACTGTTTTGGTGAGATGCAAGGGTATTATTTAATGAAAATGAGAGATGCCCTTTACTCATAATTATAAAAAGGGTTAATGCAGAATGTAGAGGTGACTGGATACAGACTCACTGAGGAAAAATTATTTTATGAAACATTCCATTATTGTTTTTATAGACCCATAATTTGAGGATTTCTGCTCAAAAACCCAGATGAAAAGATTTTACAATCCTGGGTCCATTAAAGGTTTAAGAATTGTCTAATTAGATTAGGAAGAATTTAGCTGTGAAAAAATGTTGTGTGATTTATTATGCTATTTAAAAATGCACAGACACATGTGAAATAGATTGTATCTGCAGAACAGACAGGTCACTGCTGTGCTGAATGTGGGACCTTCTCACCTACGGGTAAATTTTGTTTGTATTGACCCACCTATTATTTCTGCATCTTTAGCACAGTAGAAGCATTTATTATGACATCCATTTCTCTGATCCCAGGTACACCCGACATGGTACTATGGATCTTCGGGCCACTCATCTATTAGGCATTCATTAAGAACCAGAGAGATAGGCAAATGTGAATTACAATTATAATAATTCCAACAAAGGAATTGATAAGGACAAGATAAGGCACAGGTCTTTAGCTCAGTGAGGGTAAGGATCTCCTCAACCCCTGACATATTACTAAAGCCACGCTATATTGTTCAAATAAAAAGACCTAAAGCAGTATCTCTGTGTGCTACAAGGTGTCCTGTGGTGAACTGTGGTGTTTCCAAGCATTCAGGAAAGCATTCTGTTTCACCACTCTGCCAGACTTTCTCACTATCAAGTAAGAATCAGCAAAAGGGAACCTGGAACTTTCTACATCCAGTGTGATCTGCTTCCTGTAGATGCTCCAGAAAGCAACTGTCATCACCATCGCCCTTAAATAGCTTCAGCCTGGCCTGATATTTTCTTATACATTTCTGCCTTTTCGTTCTTATTTGGTGTTTCATTTCCCATATTATAATTTGGTCTCTTTTTCCATTTTCCTGGCTGAATCTGACTCTGAAATTTTCTGCTAAACAAGATATAGTTCCATAAGCGTAACAGTGTGCAATGTTTTTATTGTAGACATGTTTGAAGGTATTTGTTTAACTGAGCTGTGTGTTTAATATTCCACACATGAACTTAGGGGCAAATGACAATCATAGTTTAATTAATATTTTTTAATTGCATGTCACCCCATGCAAATTAAGTATGCTTTCCTCATTATTTCTAACCAAACTGCCATTTAGAATTGCATAGCTCTTTTCTTTGATGGGGCACACAGAACTAACAAATATCTGAAATATCTGTCTGAATAGGCACCTGGGTGTGCATCAAATGGGCCTTCAGTATAAGAGGCCTCACGACGTAAACAGTTATATGTCATGGGCGCAAGAAACCTAGCTCCCCCCACAGTCACTCATTTCCCTTCCTGCATCCACTTTTGTTACTACACCAGCTTATGAGCATTCTTGGATGTACTATTTAACCTGGCTTTGAGCAGTACCTGATCTAAACCTGACTCTTAGATGACAACCCAAACCAGCACACACTCAATATAGTATAGAAACTGTAATTTATGTTGTTGCATCTCTTTAGTGAGAATCTTAACTCATGCTGCTAAAAGCTCAGCAAATGCCTCACCTATACCTCAGCATTCCTCTCATTGCTGTGTCTTGCTTTTCTTATTTTTCCTCTGGAATGCTGCCCATTCAATATGATCACTCCACCAGGTCCAGTCAGAGTAAAGAGCTGAACCTGGGCCTGTTGATGACAGAACACTCTTTTTCTTAGCTGGATCACACCGCACCCTGGAGGCCGTGCCAGCCAGTGTTCATGAGTCTGCATGCATGTCATTAGCACAATTAGACCTCAGTGTTGGACGGAAACCCCTCAAGTTTGAATTCTACTTGGGGATTACCTCCCTTTCATGGGAAACTGAGTACAATAATGTGATTGTTTCATGATGTTAATTTTACCAATCAGTGTTTAGTTTGGTGATCGAAGAGTTTATGACTTCTCGCTTCTGTGATAATACAGCCACAGAATGCAAAGATGCGAATTTTTTAGAGCATGTAGGGAAAATTTTCTGTGTTTATAGTGAAATGCAGCAAAACCTCATCTTTTCCCTGGAGGATTAAATTACGCCCTGTAGCATAGCCCTCATTTGTGTAGTTTAAGCACTGGTGCTGTTACTGAGTTTTCTATTGCTGTTGGTATTTGTAGCTGAATTAAAGTGCTGCTCAGTGGGTTGCAGCAATCGTGTTAAAGATGTGCAGCAGTGCCGTCGAGGCTCTGTTCCTTGAAAGAGAGTTGTGCCAATGATAGCGGCGCTGGTACTGGTTCTCAGAAGCAGTATGTGAGCATCTGCAAATGGGAAAACACGTAAAAGTTCAGCAAACGTGAGGTAGAGCTGGTTCATTGTAGCTGTTTAGGGCAACCTGAGCAGGGGTACCTGTCACCTTGCACTGTTTTGCAGTTCTCTTCACGAAGTTCCCAGTTAACTTTTGTTGTCTTGCTGCTTGTAAACACATTAAGCTTTGTCCCTTTTCAGTAGGACAAGATGGGTTTACGTCGTTTATACTAATCCAAATTGGCTGCCTTGCTGTGGATACGTTACCTGTTTGATGACCAGATGACTTGTTTCACGGTCGGCAGGGCCTGAAAGGGCCCGGGCCTAGGTCCCAACCCTTCGTGCGCGTGAAGGGACTGTGACAGCCGGGTTCCAGGGGAGGCTCTTCTCCCTGCGCCCATCACTGATCACAGCGTTCACTCCCGGGAGCTGCAGCGGAGCCAACTCCAGTAGCCCCTTCCTGCGTCTCCGCTGCCGCCCAGGGTACGCAGCGTGGCTCCGGAGAGAATACTGCTGGGAAAAGGCATCCGGGTGACCCGCTGGGCCGCGGCAGCTCCCGGCAGGGGGGGCCAGCGGCGGCGGCACTGGGCGCGGCCTCCAGGCATGGGACCGCGGCTCCCCGCACCCGCCCGGCACAGGGGCGGCCCCCCCCGGGACGCTGGGCTGCGCTGCGCTGCCGCTGGGTCCAGCCTGGCTCGGCCGGCGCGAGGACNGGCTCTGTGGGTGCGGAGTCGCCGCGGTTCCCCCCGCTCTGAAGGGCAGGCGACAGCGACCCGCCATGGAGAAGGCAGCAGCCTCGGAGCTCCGTCAGGGCGCGCTGGCGCCGCTCACTGCCATCTGCCTGGGTGAGTGCGGCCCGGCCGCTGCCTGGCGCCGGGGCATGTCCGGGCACGGCGGGCATCGGCTGTGGGAACTGTTGGGCCCCCTTGACCCCGTTGGGAAGTGACCGTGGGCGGGGGGCGCGGGGCGGGACGAGGCTGCAACACACCGAATCATGCCGGCGG
>VZRR01001063.1:0-74425 GCA_013398015.1 Oreocharis arfaki | reverse complement strand
CTGTCCCGGTGTCGCCAAGGCCAGGGATCGTTGTCCCATTGTCAGCCAAGGCCAGGGATCTCTGTCCCGGTGTCAGCAAGGCCAGGGATCGCTGTCCCGGTGTCACCAAGGCCAGGGATCGCTGTCCTGGTGGCTGGGAGGGGGCGAGGCTGGAGCCGTGTGGGCGCGGCTGCGGGTACAAGACAAAGGTGCTGTGTGGAGGCTGTGCCGCCATTTCTGTCATTGCTGTTCCTGTCCCGGGACAGGAGCAGCGAACGGAGTGAGGGCCGCGTCGTGTTGGGCTTTGTGAGCGCTTTGCGTGGCATCACCCTCTGTTACACGCTGTGGTCATTAGTGTTGTTGCTGTCACTGTTTTCTTACCTGGTTTCTGTTTCCAGTAAATTGTTATCTTGTCCCGTAATCTGCATTTTGTCTCTCTCACCTGAGGTGGTGGGGAGATGGGAGTGGCTGCATGGGGCTCATTTTCCAGTTGGGCTGAAACTGCAACGGGGTTATAGACTGCATCATTGTCACTGTGGGAGATAAAAATTGTAAGCTTGAGGCCAAGGTCATAGTGCATGCTGATGTGTTTAGGGGAAAACTCTGTGTTAAGAAATGTGCCTGGGAGCATCAAATCAGGGAGAGTGACTCATTCCTGAAGAAGCTAAAACAAGAATATTAAAAATGTCTCATGAATGTCAGCGTGGAAATTCAACCAGAATCACAGCACCTTGTGTAATTTCCTTCTCTCTAGCAGTGCTATGACTTCCTGACGTTATGGGAATATTGCAGTCAGGGTGCTCTTAGTGATAAGGGCCCTCTTGTGACTGTCAATCCACCGTCGTATGTGTAGCTGTTCTTTGTGCCCAAAGAGGCTGCAACTTACATTAAAACAGAAAGTGGCAAATAAGGGAGATGGGAGGAAAGGATACGGGAAAACAGAAAAATAATTCTAGGACAGTAGAGTGATTAATATGGGAGCTTGAGTGTTCAAGTCAAAATTGGAGGTTGAGAGAAGGTTTAAATCAGGAGAAGGTGGTAGTTTTATGATTAGGTGACCTGCTTAAATTAAGCTTAGAGGAAGTGTGGATAAGCCATGCAGGATATGTGTTGTTTGCAACACAGTATTTTCCATTCTTCATTGGAAAAAGTACAGTGTCATTTGTGTCCTAGTATGTTCTGCCTGGATGGTTCTTTAGCTTTTGATGGAGTTTGGCATCTGTTTGGTGTATGATACATGAGTTTATGAAGTGTAAACTAAGTAATTACACAGTGACTTACTTAGACTGGTGATACTGCCTCAGCCTAAAATATATAGAGCTTCTTCCAGTTGGCTCTGCTGCTTTCTAACACTTTTTTTTTTGCTAGAAAGAGTTGTAACATCTGGCTTTTATTCTTTGAAGTATGCTGAAAACCTCAGAGGATTGTAGTCTTCAGGTTTTCTTGTCTTCATACAGTTTTGAGTTACCTTGTCTCCTGGTGGTGTAACTGGAGCTGGAGGTGAAAATGATCATTGAAGGTCATTTCAACACAGCGGTCCGTGTGTAGCTTCTCTTATCTGTGCTCACAGAAAGCTAGATTGGCCTGTTGATTGAACAGTGTGAATTCAGATTTTGTCACATCTGTGAGTCCAACCCTTGGACTGTGCCTTTGCTGGTTCTGATCAGGGGCAGAGGCAGCCAGCTGGAGACTGGACAAAGTGAAGGGGAGCCTTAAGTCTTCTTTTTCCACAGGCATAAGGGATCTGCATTAAACCATGTGTGCAAGCCCTCCATTGCGAGAACTTAGAGAGAGTTTCCGGCCGACTCTGAGACAGCTACTTGAGGAAATATATATTGCCAAGCATTTGGTTTTGAGAGGAGGCTGCAATTTTGCAAGTGCAAAACATCTTTTATCCTGGAGCAGATGGTTGGGATGTGTTCCTTGTGACTGGGGCAGGCCCTGGTGCAGAAGAGTGAAGCTGCAGGATTTATTTTCATCTGGGATTGTCTGAAAATTTATTCTGGCACAGCACAGTACCTTCAGTGCTGTCCTTTGGTAAAGCTCAATGTCTGTTTTATTGCAGTTGCTCTTGCAAAAATAGGAGTAATATTATTCATGTAAAGTTTTTGGAAACTTCATTGCACATATTTGTGGCATATTTAACTGGCAGAGGGAATCTACTGCTGCTTACAGTAGAAGAAATCCATTTGATTATTACAGAAAGAGCCTCATTAAGATTTATGCCCTCTTGACATAAACTCTCTGAACTCAAATCTCTTCTGGCATTTGTCTAAAGTTCGGGGTTTCTTTTTCTTTGTTTTTGTTGTTGTTTGGGGTTTTTTTTAACTGTGGAAGATTTATTATTTTCTGTCTTTATCTTTTCTTCATCTCAGTAAGATTTTTAGTGGGTTGGTTTGCCAATCCAGGAATTGGTAGTTGTATATTTCTTCAGTAATGCTAAATGTGGGAAATTTAAGCAGTTTGGAGTTTTTAGTAAATTGGGATTTCACTCTTCTTCCAGGTTTGTGCAGAAAGGCTGTGGAAAGACACAGAAGAATTGTTGAAAAAGTGTTATCGCTGCTATTCTTCTGTATTGTCACTGATAAGGCCTTCAGAATCCAGGACTGTGCCTTTCTATTTAGGAACTTCTCTTTCCTCTAGATGTTTTGGCAGTTTGAACAGGCTCTTGTTTATTTTCCTTAAGGAATCACAGTGTCATGCTGAAGCCTGGCTTAATAACACAGGACTTAGGCATGTGTGTGATTTTGCAGACTTCATGGCCAGGAGCTGAGGAGGGAAGTGGGACCCTTTTATTGATACTGAAGCCCCAACAGTATAAAATTCTGCCCTTGTGTGGTTTTACCATTTTGTTGCCAGCACTGAAGGCTGTGTTTAGTAGAGGTTTTTCTTTCAAAATTTATGTGGGTGAAAAAAGAGCTGCTGAAAGCAGCAAGGTACTTCATCTTGTCTGTCTTGCAGCAGTCAGTGCATGAGGAGTGGAGAGGCAGGCAACTGCTTTAGGAAGGAGGTCAATTGATATTTGCAAATCCTATAGTAATGAGCATTGGTGGGAAAAAAAAAGGCATCAAAAACATGAGGCAATTAAGTGAGGTTTGGGTAAACACTATAATAGTTTTGGGAGGGGTGTGTATGTGTGTGTCCCCAGTTTGCGCCAACAAAAGGTTTAGGGGACCATGGACATGTTAAAACAGTGTAGTTAAGTATTGGCAATATTGTCTTGGTGTCATTCATAATGACAGTATATCCCATAATCATTTGTGCCCAAAAATCGTTACTGTGTCTTTAAGGTTCCTCGGCTGGGAATCTTGTATATGTCTGTGTGTGCGTTGTGTGTTGTGTGAGTTTGCTTTGGTGCACGCGTTTTTTAAAAGGTGCCCGAGCAGCCTCTCGGAGATACCGCAGGAAGGGAATTTGCAGTGACGTCGTTTGCAGCCCCAGACTCCGTCTCTTCTCCTCTGGCGGTTTGGGAAGTTGGATGTACCGCGCTGAAAGAAAACAGCAGCAAAAAGCCGTTTCCAGCCCTAGTCTCGGTCTGTCCCCCCCCTTGTGGTTTTGGGAGCTGGAGACACCGCACCAGGAGAAAAGGACGGTGAAGCCCACTCCCACTTCAAGCCACCATTTAGCTGGGTCCAGCCTAGTTGCCCTATCTTGACTGCCCCCGCCACTAGGAAGACAAATTCCCTCCATGAGTTTCCAGCCCCCTGAATCCAAAGAACTTTAGTCAGGGCTCCAGCCGTCAGGAGATAACAGAGAACAGAGTGGGGAGGGGCTGTGGGGAAAAGACTGACACCATTTCCCCCTTTGTCCTTTGACCCACACACTCAAAATCCAGGGCACCATCTTGGGAGGTGTGCCTGGCAATTTTTGTTCAGGGTCTCTTTTTGTTTTGAGGAGTCCATGGGGTTGAGCAGTTTTGTGTCTGGTGGTTATTTGCTGTTGTTTCTGACTGTTGCTATTCAGCTTGTTAATAAAGGATTATTTTTTCACCTTATCTACTTGTATTCATTACTTACTTGGAACCCTGAGGGAGATAGCTAGAACCCAGAGGCTTCTCCTTTAAATTGTCTTAAACGAAAACAAACATGAATTCAGATTAGTGGTCCATTCAAATCAGGACCCTTTGCAAGGGCCAAGCAGTTGTCATTTTGATTTTGAGTAGGACAAGTCTGAAATGCTTGATATGTGTCAGAGGGGGATAAGACCACGGTAAAGTATTGGTGTGAAAAACGAGGTTCACTCTCCTGTTACAATTTAAAAGTTTAATAAAGGACAGTAGGGGACAAAGATAAAGCAAAATTACAGTGCTGGGTACCCTTGTCTCTCAGCCAAGAGCACACCTGCTATTGCAGAGACACCCTTTACATACCTTTACTATTGCATCAGCCTAATGCATATTTGTAAACAGTTGTACATATTCAAACTTTTCCCCAAACTAATTTACATGTTCCAGGAACTGTTTAGCATGGCACCTCCTTGGATCTGCCTTTTTAGGCTGTGATTTTAGTTTTTATTATCACCTCCCGCTCAAGTTTTGGTCCATGGTTTCTGCAGATGGTGGTTCCTGATAGCTGGCATGTCAGTAGCAGGGGTCTTCATCATATGTTCATTGGATGTTATCCAACTAAGCAGACAGTTCAATTGCCACAAGCATAACTATGTCAGCTATTTTACTACTATGTCTAAGTTTAGTTAATAACAGAAATAAAGGCATTAGCTATTGTTACAAAAACGATATCTTTATAGCAAAGCTACTTTAATATTTTACATGTAGTACCCATTTTAATATTTGCAGAAAGCCAATACTGTAATATGTATTTATCACATTGGCAACAATAGCCATTGTCAGATGAACTGCCCAAAATGGCATATAATGTCAGTGCAGCCCTTACTTTGCTATGTCCTTAGATTTTCACAGCTACAATTCTTCTGTTAAAAGGAAAAATCTGTTTCTTTTGTTGCTTGTTCTTTCCTTGCCTTGCACTTATATCAGATGTGCAGTGTTACTAAGAAAAAGCATTTCTTACTGAAGACCCTGAACTGTGATCTTACCGCAGATCCTGTACATTAGGAAACTGTTCATTATTCCAAAAGAAAAAATGTGGTGATATTACTTTTAAAAAGCTGGGATACTTGAGTAACTATTGCTCAGAGTCTTTGTATTTACTTCCTAAAAGTGAGAAACAAGTATTTGGGGGAATAATAGCTCCGCTAACTACACTGATGAATGTGTGAACGGAAGTGCTCATGCAGTGCCATCAGCCTGTCAAGGGGACTTCCTCAAAATGGAAATTAAATAAGTTTTGTGTAATTCTGATTTTGTTCTATTGCAGATACTATGGATAAGGGATATTAATCTTGAACATTATTTGCTACAAGGGCAGAAGAAATATTTGCACAGGTGTTACTGGAAGCCTCTGGATAGTGCTATTGTCTGGTGTATTTGTTCTTTCACTTTGTGCATTCTATTTCCTTCCCATTTTGAAGTGTTTGTAACCTGGCAGTTAAGAAATGCAGCCTTTCCAGCTCCTTTATGTGTTTGCTAACTCTTTGTCCTCTTTTGCTGCTGTGATATGTTGATGCAGTAAAAAGTATGTGGAGGAGCACATTTATAGACCTAAAAAAACTGAGAACTAGAGTTGGAAGGTCTTGTGGATCTTACATTTCCTTTTATAATTCTATAATTGCAGCTGCATCTCAGTATTTTCCAGCATCTAGCATGGAGCCGCTCTGGTTTTAGAAATGTGGTAAAAAAAATATTTTTGTTTTTGTAACTGCATTACTGCAAAATATTTGTTTGGAAACAGATGTTTTCATGTATTTAAGTATTCTTATGTTTTTGTGGCCTTTGAAACTAGTAGGAATTATATGCATGTGCTTCCGTGGAATGCCCTACCTGGAGAGTAAAAATAATAGCATTTTTATGTTTTGCCTCAGGAAAGTTACTCACCTCATGCTTTTTGTATTCCTGTGGTTCTCACTTCAAAAGTGCTTACTGTGAACAAACAGAATAGTGGCAGGTCTAGGTTTCCTGGAGGGGACATACTGTAGCCCAGCCCCGACCAGGGAGCTCTGCAGGCAGCCCTGCCACCTGACTTGACTGCAGCCAAGTAGCTTTGCTGGCACTCATTCCTTCCATCCCTCCAGTGCAGCTAAATCTGGTCCTGACTGGGAATTGAAATGATGTATTTATGTGGCTAGATTTCAAGCAATACCAAAAATGTCTCATTTATAATGCAGTGTATTTGGGTGCATATGTGTATGAGGTGACAAGGTATAGGCAACCTTCTCCTTCCCTTGCTGCGTTTCAGCTACAAGAATGTAAGCTGCTGTCAAAAACTGAAATATTCAGCTGCAGTCCACAAGTCATGCTCTAGATAGTAATTTGTTTTCAAAATAGTTTAAATAATATTTTTGGTGAATGTTCAGAATAGCTATTGCATTACAGAGAGTTTTCCCTCTTGTAGTCTGCTAAGAGTACGTTTTCCTATCAGAACAGCTTTTCAGCTTGTCCTTGGAACATTTCATTTTCATTTTTGAATTGCTTAATTACAAATTACAAGTATTTGGTGTAGCCTGCTGTTTTCCGTAGGAAGAAATAAATGCGCTTTCAGAATGCTGAGCTTTATTTGGCCTTGTTTGCTCCTTTCCCTCTCTTGAAAATTTTTGCCATCTATGTGAGTTCAGAAGGAATTTAGAGTACTTTAGTAATGTTCAATGAAAACATTTAACATTGGACTTCAGTTTACTTTTTTGTGGGAGCGGTGGGAGTTGGGGGCGTGGTGATGGTATTTTTTTAACCCTTACCAATTCTTCAGGTCTGTCATATGGTTAAGAGAATAAACAACATGTCCAGGAACATGTTACAGCAAAATGAACTACTAGCTACTTTACAATTAATATGGATCTTCTTCACTTGCTGGGTGACCTACCTAGGCTTTGGGAAGCTAGTAAGAAGGATTTCTGTATTACATTCCCTTAGCAGACCCATGCAGTAATATTGATTGTAGCCTGTGGTAGATTCATACAAGATTATCGATTGGTCCTGCATTGAAATGCAGGTTATGCTTACCTACACTTGGTGTGAGTGTCTTAATTGAAAAACAGGGCAGGGAAGAAAGCAGTAAGAGGATAAAACTGTTGACTCTCATATGTCTGCAGTCTCCAGAAACTGATGAAATCTCTTGAAGCTGATACAAATTTTTGATTAGGCAAAGCATTAACAATATTATTTTTCTACCTTTATTGACAGCTGCTTGCAGTGGAGAACTGGAACAGCACACAGAGAGACGGGGAGTCATCTATAGTCCTTCTTGGCCATCTAACTATCCTCCAGCTGTGAACTGCAGCTGGTACATTCAAGGAGATCACGGAGACATGATAACAATTAGGTATGGTTTGATATTTGTGGAGGTAAAGGATTGCTTTGCTGAAATAAAACAAAATGTGAGTTCTTACCTGACATACCAATGTCTTCAGAGCTACTGGATGATCGAAGAAAGCCAAAATTGGTTACACTGGAACATGGTTGCCGGTTGGGCACCTCTCTCTTTTTAAAAATACTTCACTATGTCTTGTTTCTGTAGGCTACTTCTGACATCCATTATTATACAAGTCACTTGTAGTCTTTTAATGTATTTATCTTCACAATGCCTGTGTGAGATTTCATATACCTCTGACAGATGAGGGAGTGGGAAACAGCAATATATTTACTCACATTAAATAGTCCCCTTTTCCTTCATTGCTTGTAAATAGGAGTAGTGAAGGTTATAAAACCTGGAACAGCCTCAGTGGGTATGTAAAATTCATAGAAAAAAAATTGCATTTTCAGTAACGTCTTAAAATTGTGCTATGTTTAATAGACAGCTGAAGATAATTATTGCTTATTGTTACTTGTTTACCAAAAGACACATGCTTTTCTGCTTAGTATTTTTTTCCAACAAATCAAATAATAGTTAGCATTTGTGGTACAATTTCAGCTCAATTATAGAAAAATGCTGTTCAGTAAAGACTAAAATGTATTGCAAATGGTTTGTTAAGAATGTTTAAGGTATAATATGAACATACCGTGAATGTGCTTAATTTCTCTGGCCTAATTCTTGGATCCTTCATGAACCAAGAATTTCTTACTTAAAAAATAAAACCTAAGAAAAGTTTTGTTAGGGGAGTTTAGTACTGTTATATTTGACACCATCTGCTCATTCTTTGCCCAGGTGCTCAAAAGGGCTGCAAAACCTCTTGAACTGCAGATGCTCAGAAACTGAAAACAAATCTGCCACACATAGAATAATAGGAAGGCTCCACCATCTGTAGTTCGAAACAGGAACTACTCACCAAAAGTAATGAAGTAAATACCTGCCAGCATTTGAAATTCATAAATAGAAACACACTTTTAAACCCCATTACATTACATTGGACTTGGGGAATTTGTTTCAAAGCAGAGATTGTTGGAAACTGAGAAAGCATACAAATCAGACACAGGACTTGACTCTGGAGAATAATGCTGCTATGAAATCATTATGCTATGAAAATGTCCCAGAGCTCCAGTTAGAATTAGGACTCTCTTCTGCAAGTATGAGTGTAACAGGGGCTAAAGGAATAAAGGAACGTGAGGTGTGGCAGCTGGTAATAATGTGTGTACAGTTTAGATGTATGCACAGCAATATGACTTGAAAGATTTCTTCTTGATGGGTTTGTTTTCTGTCATTGAATGCACACCCATATCCTGCCCTCCTCTGCACATGCAAACAATAGAAACTATTTGTTTACACCCCAGGGACTAGTGTTGTGGTGTTATGTTTCTGGCTATAAATGTACTTGGAATGACTCACTCCAGTGTATGAAATGCAAAATGTTACAGCATCTTAGGATTTCTTTACAAGGCTGTTGCCCTTGTAATGCCAAGGATGTAAAAGAAGGAGCTGACTTGCCTAGGCTAAGAGGTTTAAAATGCAAATACGTTTTCTGCTTACCAGTTGGATATGCTTCTTATTCTAACTGTGTTGTTAAGGGTATAAGAGTAGCTTTTTAAATTTTCCTAGGAAAATCAAACTCAGTTCTTGTGCTAACATCTGGATTTTGAAAGGTTTCAAAAAACCCCATCTCCTTTTTGTTGTGTTACACAGTATGCAGTGATCTTTGATCTTGAATTCTCGTTGACAATAAGACAGCAGTGTTTTGTAAGAGATATGTATAATGAGATACAGCAGGAGTCATTAAGGGATAAAATTGCAATTGAAAGTATTTTTTATTTCTAAACTGTTTGCACTTGGTGGTTATTTTTTATAAACGTATTTTTCAGCAGCTTTCAACAGAACAGTGACCAGATCTACATGTGGATGTAAGATGCTGGCTTCTATGGCTATGTCCTTTAGAAGCTGTGTGTTAATGTCTGTCTTTCATGTGTATATTGATTTTCTTAATATCCTCACATTTCCATGCTTATTGATTTGCTTTATAGTTTATGTTTTAGAAATCCTTGAGGGACCTTTCCCATAAGCAGAAAGTATATGTTCTTTGTGCTTATACCACTCTATATGCACATTTCAGTAATTTCTTTCAAGTTCATGTGTCTGATGGAATGTCCTATTGAGACCTGGGAACAAGTCTGTAGCCACTGTTTTCCAGGGGTATGTAATGTCTCTTTAAATTTAGGTAATCAGTTGGAAGTTACTGTTTTGGAAACTACCCGATTTTTCCACACGTTTTCTCTGTTTTTATGCATCTTTTCACAGAGGATTACATAAAATCGTGTAAGATCAGATAAAGATGTCATAGGCAGTAACTGCCTTTGTACCATTGTTTACAGGCTTTATAGGTTTATGTTTCCTCATATCTAAGAAAAAGATGAAAAAAAATTTTGTTTAGCAGTTGCTGTTACCTGATGGTTGTTATTAACCCTGGTGGAGGTGGAGTATACATTTATTATTTTATTATTGGAATTTAGGGGACTGAGAGTAAAATGTTCTCCATATTCAGAATTCGAGATAAGAGTATTGAAAAGCGATCTACTTAGTGACCCACTCAAGGTGTCTCTTTTTGGTTGAGGTGAGGGGATCACCTTCATTGGTTTTCACTTCAGTGATTCATGACACTGGCTTTGAAAAAGGAAATTGTCTGATACCATTTGAGTTTCAATTTCTGCATAAAATTGAGGTCTGTTCATGTATTCTTGCTGGTCTGTAATTGTGTGGTGAGTTAAAGGGACTGCTTCATAGTCTATTTACAAAACTCATAGTGTTTCAGAACTTGACATTAATTGGAAAAAGCCTCATAATAGCCATATACTTCCTCAGCTTTTGAAGAAACAGTCCCAGTGTCTCTTGCCTAAGGTTATGCAGTTAGCTGGTGCTTGGGAGCTGGGAGAATAGAGCTTTCCTGACTTCAGGTCCTTGTGCTTCAGTGGTTAAGCAGAAGTTTTTAATGAGCCAATTAAGTCATCAGTTGTTCACAGTCTACACTTCCTGTGAGAAGTTAGCAAATAGAAGTAACTTTTCTTGCTTAATTGGTTGGTTGGTTTTATTTTGGGAATGTGCTCTACTGACCTACCCGTAATATTTATTCTCCAGTTTTTAGAATTAGTTTAGAGGGCCAAATTGGACATTTACTTTTTTATTTATTTGCTAATTACTTTCATTCAGATTTTGCATCCCATGTTTGTCCTTTTCCAGTTACTAAGAAAGCTTTGTTTTTCTTTAATCTGTAGTCCCTCATGCCTAAATTACTGAAAGGGTTGTAGAGAATTCCCTACATTATTTATAGAAGTACTTTTTTTTCCTAGCTGCTGCTGTTCCTTTCAGTGCACATGGCAAAAAACTAAGCTCTGCTAAGCATTAGTTTTGCAGGAAGCACAGTTTTTGTCATATGTGTAGACTGTTAATGTGTGTTTATGATTATCTGGTTTAATGAAGTACTTTCCAGCAACATAAAAATACTTGTCAATTAATAGAAAGATACCATTGTAGGCTGTTACTTCATGTGAATACATAGGCGAGAGCTGATACATATGACGAACCCTGTAATTTTCTGTAAACTCTTGGAGTTCTGCTCACTGTTGGAGGCAACCACTTTTTCAGTATCATGCCACTGAGAAAAGAATCAGATGAATTTACTGATTTCTGCTGAATTCAGTAAAAACAAGACTTAGTGCTGCATTTCTCAGTTCACACTGAGTTGTTCTGACCCTCAAATTCTGAATATTTTCCGTGTTTAATAGGCTATTGTTGTGCTTTTCTATAAAAATGTAGAAGAGACATTCCAAGAACAAGACAATAGCATCTTTCAGGAGAGAAAAAACCTGCAAAATTTGGTCCAATAATTTTGATCTTGTACACTAGTCTCCTTCTATATTCCTGTATTGTTTTGGAGATCCACAGGTAGCGGTGAGAACAGCCTAAGGGCCAGACCATTTTAAAGGATGTTCTGTGATGGGTGTTGTATTTTGTTAACATTGTAGTTCTAGTGCTTGAAATACCAATGTTTGCCTGCTTTTCCTCTCCCTGTGAAGTAGGGCTTTGTGCTCTGGCTGTGGAGAGGAAAAAAAGTCTGGAGGAAAGCCAGGTTCTCCTTTCCTTTATCACCAAGTGCCAAGATGCCAAAGCAGGGGACCATTGACCTAGAAGTGAAGCTCTTGGGTGGAGGGGGATGTCTGGAGCAGGTGGGGTTGCGGGGGGAAGGCTGTTGTTGAGGAGTGCACGGGCTGGAGTTTAGCACCACTGTGCACTGCAGCTTGCATGGTAGGATGGACCTCTGGGTGCACATTCCTGTCCTTCAGAACGGTCAGAGGGCTTTGCTGGAGAGGATTAGTGACTGAGCAGACCTGTCTTCTGCTTTTGCTCTCAAATCCTGTGCTTCCCTGCCCAAGATGTTTAGAAATACTGTGGTACTGACTGGTGCTGCATGAGGTATGGATGACGTCATACATGAGTACTCTGTTTCTGTATGGCTCCTGTTTCTTTTTTTAGTCACAAAAAATGCTGTAGCTTTTTGATACAAAGGGTCTGAGACTTCTCTCAAGAACAGTAACTACAGACTTCAGTACTTTTCCAAAGACTGTACGATGTCTGTCTAGTCCTACAAGTAGTACAAGCACAAGTCTTTGTCCATATTTCCATTGTATACCAATACTCGTTCAACCACTGGACTAATCCTTTTGATATAAAAATTTGCATTCCAGTTTAAGAAAGCTCAGCTGAATAAATAAATGTTTTGTGGGTAGCAGGATTAAATTATTCTTCAGAGGACTGTAACAGAGCAGCTCTAGATCTAATTACAGATGAAGAAAGAAATGAAGTAGTAGAGGCTGAGTGTAGTATTCAGGACTCTTGGCTAAAATGAATCAGTTGACTATTTAATGTAGGGGTAGTATGGCAGAAACTTCTGACACAAAACCTTGTTGTCATAAATGCATTATAAAATGAAGCCAAATTTTATATACTTACAAGTGCAAACATATGTATTCGTATTGTTTTCATATCTCTTTGCAAGGTAGTGTGTTTTGTGGTGAGGGCTTGTTCAAGTATATCATGCTTTTGGTCTTGTGTAAAATCACCATCAATGAAAATGAGGAAAAATTTGCTTCTAGTAGGGGCAATATAACTTAAAAGGGTTCTGCAATAGAGTGGCAATGCCTTAATCAAAGGAAAATTTGTTGAAAATACATCTGTTGATTAATTGGCATAAGGTGGAACATAATTGCTTTGACTTTGCTTTGGCCCTTAGCAGAAGAAACTTTATAATTGCTGTGGTATCTATTACATATAAAATTTCGCATTGGAACTAGAAAATATTTCAGAGAAATTGTGTTTGAAACTCCTAGGCACTTGGGATTAAGATGTTTGTTTTTGTAAAAGAGTTTGTTCTTGTGAATGTTCTATATTGCCCTTTTTGAACATCAAGGCACTTTGTTCATTAGCTTGTGTATCTCCGAGAGGCATGGTGTTCTCAGGGAATCTGTTAAACACGGTGTTTCCTTGCAAGTCTGTTCTGCCTCATCACCCTTGTACTCTGTGGCTAAAGTTTGGATTTGTTAGAGGAGAAGTGTGGTATTCTGCGCGGAATCTGTCTGAGATCCACAACTGACACTCAGGAAAATCAGTTATCCTCTGTATGCCTGGTCTTCTGCATTTGAAACTGGAACTAAAGGTTCTTCCTCTTCCACAATCAAAAAACGCTGTTTATTTGCAATGTAGAATACTAGATTTTCAAGGTGCAAGTAGAAGATATTAATTATACACAAGTGCATGCTCTTGAGATGTATTGCTGTCATCTGCAAAGGAGTTTGTAAAAAAGGTATGTGCATGACTTTTCTGTACTCTTCCTTTGTGTGAATCTTAAAAGTGTTAAATATTTTTCTTTTCTTTCTAGAAAGAAATGCATTTTAAAGTAAGTTATGGACAGCTTATTGTATAGGCAAATTCTCCCCGGGTTTGTGCAGTCTGTGTTGTGTAACCACACTATGGCTGAATTATTTACTTGATAGACAAAAGTAACTCTTTTCAGCAGAGTGGGGAAAATGAGTGGCTATGGGACCCAGCTGGAGTGCTGGGAACTGGGTAAGATAGGAGAACAATTTGTTTGCCTCTTTAAGGTTGATCCTGGTACATTTAAAATGACTACAGAAGTAAAGGATCAAAAGATTCAGTAAATGAACTTGTTTGTATCACGCAAATGGAAGTTTTCCTAGTCATTTCCACCCTCCCCCTTCCCAGTTTTGAATTTCCATTTCTTGATTTAGTGACATTTCCCTTTTCTTAAAAACTTTTGTTGTTGGGAAGATAGGTATTTCTAATACTTAGTCAAAAAGTTTTCATTAAAAAAAATCCTATTAACAATCCTCCAAGTCGATGATAGAAGCCTTACCTGATATGCAGTGTCCAAATGAGTTACAGAGAGCAAAACTTATGTAGTAGCTGTCTGTGATGCTGTCTCACATCTCATGTAACAAACAAACCTTCTGTGAGTACCTGTAGTTTCCCTGATGCTTTGGATAATTCCTTTTCATGATGCAGTGGCTGTTTACTTTCTTGGTCATTAAAAACATTTTATATGTAACACCTGTAACAGAAATACTCTGGTTCATCTTTGAATGGCTGAGTACTTAAATCTTTTTATTTTGGCTGTACAGTCATCTAAAACTTCCTTGCAAAATATGCTGGTTTGAGAAGCTCGATGAGATTGCTTATAGCAAAGAATTAAGTGCTGTGGGAATATTTCTTCAGAGCTGGGAAGACACACAGAGGTTGGTGGGAGAAAAAGAATTAGAAGAGGAAGGACAGATTTCTGGGTGGACTGTCCTTGCCCGTGTGTGGTCATCTCTTAATTTCCATTTTAACTTATCACTTTCAGTGCTCTCTTACTTCTCATGCTCTTGCTGATAAATTTTTTTTTGAGAGTTATTAAGCCAGTGTGTTTGGCAGAACCTACAGGTGTGGGTAGGCTGAGTCTCCTACTTAAATGAATTAGCTAGCTTACGTAGTTGCTGTCCTTTCCCTTTCAACTTCAAAGGTCAAGATCTGGCAGGCATTGACAGCTTTTGTAAATACACATTGATATCGGAAAACCATCCTTCCATCTATCTTTTTCAAAGACTTTGTTTGTGAAAAAGCTTTTATGGAAGGAGATCTGCATTTCGTAGCAGCTTTTCTGCCTTTCTGAAAATTCTGTCTAGATATTTACATGGAGTATGCACAAACTTCGACCATGTTAATTTGATGTAGCCGAGTTGCATAAAAGAGGACGAAAATTCATTTCTAAGTGTTCTGAACAGTGTGCCCTTTCCTAATGAGTATGCTTTTCTGCGCAGTCTGCAATCTGCTATTGCCATTGCAGATTGCTGAATACAAATGCAATCTGTTTCATCAGAGAACAAATACCACATATGGTTCCCGAGCCACAGGTTAGGGAGTATTATCCGGTTATGTTCAGTGTTCTGCGAACAGTCGGGGCACCTCTTTGCACCAGATAAGCTACTATTGAATAATCACTGGGCTTGTGTCAGCAGAAGGGCTAGAAATTTGACTGTAAAAGGTTGTAGTCTTGTTTGCTCTGCATTTGCACTTCCAGAAAGGGAATATTTTAATCTTTGTATTAAAAGATAATGGTGTTAGATTTTAGGTTCCGTTTCGACCCTTATTCTCTTGTTCTCTCCTTGCCCATCCATGGCTCGAAGAGTGAATTTGTGTCTCTCATACTTAGCCCTTTAGGGTTCTTTGTACTGCTTCCTATTGTTCTTTTTCCAAGACAGTCGTCACCCCTGTCATCCCTAGTTTCATAGCTTTTACGGTTGGAAATGACTGCTGAAATTAATCTGCCTTCTGTAAAACGTATTCTGGAATTTTGGTTTTCCTCATATCTGTAATTTAGGAAGTAGTTTTATAAAGAGTGAGTTAAAAGAGGAATCATTCTTTCAGCTTTTGGAGCTACTTTGGTATGATGTTTATGCTTGTGAGATGGGTGCTTTTCCAAATTGGGGGATGTGCTTTTTTTCCGTATACTCAAAGTAGTATATAGAAGGTAGACGTTTTATTATCTTTAAATGTGCTGTTTTTATGTCAGCACTGCTTGGTGCAGAAAGTCAGCTGTTAAAGTCTGTTCTTTCTCTGTTAGGCTTTGTTCCAGATACATGTCCTCTTTGTAACATGTGCTTCCTTTTGTTCTTAACAGTTTTAAGAACTTTGATTTGGAAGACTCTCAGAAGTGTGCAGTAGACTGGTTGATGATTGGCCCATCTTCCAAGAGGGAGGAGTACAAAGTGTGTGGATCTTCCATACCTCCATCTTTCATCTCTGCAAGGGACCATGTGTGGATATTTTTTCACTCAGATGCATCAAGCTCAGGACAGGCTCAGGGATTTCGCCTTTCTTATATTAGAGGTAAAATCTTACGGTTTTGTTGGGTTCACTTTATACTCTCTCTGGCAAAACTTGGAAGACAGTAGTGCTTTTATTTTGACAGGTGCCTTGGGCTATTGATGACTGTAAAGTATTGGTATGTTAACACTGATATTATTTCCATGTGGGTTTTTAACAGTATTCCTGAAGTGTACTGGCCTGACTGATTGACTTATGACATTCAGGGTAGTGGCTGTTGAAAAGTGATATCACATAGTTCCAGAAGTTTTGATACTGATTTTTTTCTCCTTCTCCTCTTTCACAGGAAAGATAGGTCAGTCTGTGTGCCAGTCAGATGAATTCCATTGTGCAAACGGGAAGTGTATTCCCAGTACTTGGAAGTGTAATTCCATGGATGAGTGTGGTGATAACTCAGATGAAAAAAATTGCACTGTCCCTCCAACAGACCCTCCATCCAGCATCTGTCCCTCAGGAATGTTTCAGTGCAGCGCAGCCCACTCCACCAAATGTTTGATGAACGAGCTGAGATGTAATTCAGTTAAAGACTGTGGTGATGGTTCGGACGAAGATAATTGTCCTGATCTTTCCTGTGGCAAAAGGCTGGGCAATTTTTATGGATCTTTTGCTTCCCCAGACTTATTCCGTGCTGATCACGGCAGATCAGACCTTCGTTGCACATGGTATGTGGACACACAGGACAATCGGCATGTTCTGTTGCAGCTCGATTTGCAGTTAGGCTACAATGACTATGTAAAGGTGTATGATGGCATTGGAGAGAGAGGTGATAAATTAATGCAGACGTTTTCACACCACAACAACAGGCATTCAGTGAGTGTGGAGTCATCAAAGGGCCAACTCACTGTCTCGTATCATGCCCGCTCCAAGAGCAGTGGCCATGGATTCAATGCAACGTATCAGGTGAAAGGCTATTGCCTTCCTTGGGAACACCCTTGTGGAAGTGATGAGGAGTGTTTCACGGATAAGCAGCATTGTGATGGCTGGTGGCATTGTCCAAATGGCAAGGATGAGGAGAATTGTCCTGCTTGCCAGAAGAATGAATACCCATGTGAAGGAAACAGTGGGCTTTGTTACTCAATACTTGACCGCTGTAATAACCAGAAGAACTGTCCAGATGGCTCAGATGAAAAAAACTGCTTTACTTGCCAGCCAGGAAACTTCCATTGTGGGACAAATCTGTGTATCTTTGAGACTTGGCGCTGTGATGGCCAAGAAGACTGCCAGGATGGAAGTGATGAACATAACTGCCTGGTGATTGTTCCCAGGAAGGTCATCACAGCTGCTCTGATTGGGAGTCTCGTATGTGGCTTACTGCTAGTGATAGCACTGGGTTGTGCATTTAAATTATATTCTCTGAGGACCAGGGAATACAGGTAAGTGTCTTGCTTTGTTGGTGTTTTCATAGCTGTGATGGTTTTTCTGTTTTGTTAAAAGGAAAAAAAAGTTGATTATTAACCAGAGAATTTTCAAAATACTGTGAAATCAAATCCTAGGACTTGATGACAGCTAAAGAGTAGTCACTGCATTAGGGTTAGAGAAGATTTCTGGGAGTAGTAAGGGGAATATCAGCTCTTCCATGGTCTGTGAGAAGTACATGTTTATTGTGTGGCATGGCAGAATCTGTATCTAACCTAATATGTCTTGAGCAGTTTCCTTTTCCTTCTCCTCCCCATACAACAAACTCCTTGCCCCTGCCAAAAACTGAATGCTGAACTGCTACAGTGAAGTCTTCACTGAATCTGAATTGAATAACCTTTCACCCCTCCCCAAATACTCTACTTTTCAGTTCTGCTAAAAGCGATGTCCTGCTATGGTAGGGCCTGTTCTGGGCAGAAGTTGTCCATGGTATAGGCTGTGCCCCTTTCCCCTGGTCCTATAAGCCTCATTTCAGGTGTAGTGTGTGTGTTTCTTTGCCTGTGTGTTACATGTATGTGCAAATGGGGTTCTGCTTTGTAGGAGAGAGTCATAAGGGACTTTGGATGTCACACACACTCTCTCTTGCCATGTGCACCAGCTCTGTGCTATGCTGCTGACACTGTGTTTTAAACAGTGTGCTTTACATTCTCTCCTGATCAAATCTGCATGATTAAGGACCTGCAAAAGAACTGCTGTGCTAAGATGGGAACCTCAGTGCCTCTGTTCTGGCAAGACTGCCAAACCTCTCTGCAAGTGCAAGTTGCCCCTGTTGTGTGATTGTTTCCAGTTCTTAATGTCTTTTCCAAAAATAACCTTTGGGCCCCTGCTGAAGAAGTTACTGCTGTTACTGGCACAAAAGTTACTGGCCGGTTGAAAAAACTTCAGTTGCCACAGTGTCCAGCCTGAGACTGCAGTAGAGAGTTTGCTGGTTTGATTAATTCATATTTATACCCTGTACGCTTAGTCTTTTTGTTTATTTTAGCATCCTGATTAAGATTTTCATGGAGCTTAGTGGAAGGTTTGTGGTTTTACTCCTAGCATGAGCCCATTGGCAGTGCTTTTATACATTATTGTCAGGGAGATGGGACAAACTGTTACTTCTCTTCCATGTTTTCTCTCTGGTTCTGTTTCCAGAGCATTTGAGACTCAGATGACACGACTGGAGGCAGAGTTTGTGCGGCGGGAAGCTCCACCTTCCTATGGACAGCTGATTGCACAAGGACTTATTCCCCCAGTTGAAGACTTCCCTGTGTACAATGCATCACAAGTATGCAGACACAAGTGCTAATGAATATTTCAGCAGCCAAACTACTATAAATTAGATAAAATCAATCTGGAACTGTACTTCAGTGGCTGTGCTAATTACAGGGAAGTAATATAAAAATGTGTATGCGTTACATGGAGCTGAAGAACCACAGTTGTGCAGGTGCTGTGGGTAGTTTTGAACACATTAAATGTGTTTGTTGGGGTACAGCAGTGAGATAAGCACTTTTGCTGTACATCAACACAGAATGGAGACAGAGAGAAAGGTCAGAAAGTAAATAGAAAAAAAAAGGCTTTTCAAGCTGCAACTGTAAATGCACCTGAAATGATAAGAAAAGAAAGTCTGTAGCAGTATTTTTGGAAAATTCTTAATTTTCCAAAATGATTGTTTTTCATTTACAGATAAATTACACTGTCAAGCCATTAAGTCATTCTGTTTCATTGCTGAGTACTCAAAAAACTCCTGTACCCTGTCAGAAGTATCCAACTGAGATGCAGTTCCTAGTGTGACAAAGCACTTATAGTTAGTTACTCCAGTGGAAAATTAACTTCCTGGGCAGGCAAGTAGAGCTTAAACTCATAAAGGAAACACTGTAAGGGACAGAAGTTGTGGCTGCCCTTCCCTGGCAGTGTTCAAGGCCAGGCTGGATGGGGCATTGACCAACCTGGTCTAGTGGGAGGTGTTCACAGCAGGGAATTTGGAATTAGGTGATCTTTAAGGGCCTTTGCAAGCCAAACCATTCTATGAATCTGTGAGAGTCTTTTGATACAGGCAGAGCTGTCTTTGGTGTTCTCAAATAGTTTGTTAGAAAATACGCATTTAACAAGGGAGCGCAGGGATCAAGTCTGAGTATTGTGGTAAAGTGGAGATATTCCTGGGGAGAACAGGTTTTAGGAGTCTTTTGAGTACGTGTGAAATGCTCATTTGCTACCTCTATGTTACAGGCTTCTGTGCTGCAGAACATTCGAACAGCCATGAGGAGGCAGATGAGACGACACTCATCAAGACGGAGCTCATCTCGGCGGCGCTTGGGCAGGCTCTGGAACAGACTCTTTCACAGACCTCGGGTGAGAGGACAGATCCCACTCCTGACTCCTGCCCGCACCTCACAGACTACACTGGGTGATGGAATCATCAGCAGTGCTGATGGGACTATTTGTAGTCCTCCACCTTCCCCAGAAGGACCTAGTTTAGAGGCAAATGGCCAAGCCAGGGGCCCACAAGAAACTGGATGTAGCAGCTTGCAGTCGGAGACTGAAATTACAGAGCCATCGCCTTCCAACATCTTCCACCCGAATACTTGCACAGCAGCACATGCAGAGCCTGAGGCTGGATACACCGATAAATCGTTAAGTGCTGACTCTGATGTAGAACTTAAGCAGTCCAGTAAAGTAGATACAGGAAAGGCTTTCAGAGATACTTTATCTGAAAGTGTTACAGAAACGATCCATGGAGGGTCAGTATCCAGGAGGACTGTCCCAGAGGACAGTAGTTTAAGTGGAAGTCATTCACTGAGTGACGATCCATGTAGATTACCCTTAAAAAAGTGGGAGTCCGGTTATCCAGACAGCCCCATGAATGTTCATATCCAAGTGGATGGACAAAACCAGTGTTGCCCCAACTCATACCGGGAGGAGCCTTTGGGTATTCATGCGGCTTGTTGCCATTCTGCGGAAGTGCCAATGTTACAGTCATCTACTTCCCTCTCCGAAAACAATACCAGTGATGATGAATCTTTACTTGTTTGCTAATAAAAATTTTTGGTTTGTCCATGTAAATTTTGTAACTTCATTATTTATGTGGCAGTGCACTTTGATGATAGGTGGTATGTCTGTGCTCCCAACTTTCTCGAAACAAGTGTGCTTTAATCCCAGTGAGTGCAGTACGAGACTAAATGGGACACGTTTATGTCACTATTGCTATTCCTGAAACTCCAGTGGGGCAGAAGTAGGCCAGTATGTGATGTCAGGGGCTAGAAGAACAGGAATGTGTCACTGCAGTTTGGAGGCATCTCCATCCTCTGGTAATTCTTCTGTACTTTTTACTTACTCTGCATTCAGTGTTTCTTTGCCTTTCAGTGGTCTTACTGAACTAGAGAACTCTGTTGGAACCTGGGGCAGACACCAGTCATTGTAACTCTTGAGTACTAAGCTACAAATAACATTGTTGTATTTTCAGTCATAATAATTTAATTAAAATTTAGTAATTTTAATTACAAATATGTAGGAGGAATTAAAATCCGCTGTAGCTTCCTCTTTATAGAAACTGCTCACTTTTTTTGCTCCCTTCAGAAATGTTTTGATGGCCATATGTACCTTGAAGCATCCACTAAATCTGAAGTTTCTGTATGGAATACTCAGAATGAAACCAGGTGTCTTAGCTACTGAAGCTTTGTAATGAGAGTGTAGCAGTATTCAGTATAAGTGGAGTGCATTGAATCCTAGTTGCAGCAATATTTCTTTTTTACAGTGTCATGTGTTGCATTTTCTTCACAGTGATGTTGTGAGTGTTGCAGAATTGTTTCCTTTTTCTCTACCCTCTTTTTCCTCTCCTCCCTTGTGTTTCCAGGGACTCTATGCTGATACCACTTTCAATGTGCCTGAAGGACACTGAGGCTTTATAGCTCCTGGGGGCTGCACTGGGAAGCACTGCGCACTTGGTCAGGATCAGACTTCTGTTTTATTTTGAAATAAAATCTGTCTCACAAGTTTGCTTGTAAATCTGCTATGTAAGTGCAGATGTATAAACCAGTGATTTAATTATCTTTTATTTTTAGAGAATATTGTTTTGCTTTTTTTATTTTTATTTGCTTTTTTTTCTTTGAAGAACTGAAATAGATCAGTGCGATTTTCAAAGCTGACACTGATGCCTTGAGTTTTAACTTTGATAATTTAAAATCCTGTACTGTCTAGAGTATAACTCTGAAGTTTCTTGTAGTTTGTTAGCTGCTGCTCTCTTAGGCCAGATAGACATAACAAACCCTCTCTAGGCCTGCCCTCCAAGGACACCCGGCCTGTCCTAGGCCCAAAATGTAAACCAACATCTTGGGAAGGGCGGGGGGAGGGGGGGGGAGGGGGGGCGGTGAGCTTGGGGAAAATTACATCATTAGCTGAAGCTTTAGTTGGAGAATTGAACTTGATAAGCAAATAGACCAAACTTATAAAAGTGTGAAGAACTCATGACCTGGGGTCCATCTTGGGGTCCATCTTGGCAGTAGCCTCTGGCTCCCCAGGGTGTACCTTTGAAGGCCCTTCAAATAAATACCTACCTTTATTCCCTTACTCTTGTCTAGTCTCTGTTTTTTGGGTGGCCTGTTAAGGCATCAACACCATGTGGATTGTACACACTTAAATGTAAACTGGTGCCTTTTTGGTTTTTAAGAGTGTAAGTAAAAGTAAGCAAGTTATTTACCTTTAAGAAGGTGGCATTGCCAAAGAGAAGTCCCTGCAGAATGACAGAACACTGCTGTGTGATAGCTTGGTCCTGTTGCAATGGCTGGGGTGGTGGCCAGACTCTCGCTACTCTAACAAGAGCTCTGCTTCAATTCCCCTGTGACACAGTGACAAACAAAAATGCTTTTTAAAGCATTTTTAAAGGATTTTTAATGCTTTTTAAAGGAGTTAACAAGGAAGTTGATGCTGCTGCTCTGTAAACATTGGAGTGGTCCAAAACCTGTTTGTTGTTATAGGAATTCAAGTTGTCCAGAGTTATTAACTGAACTTGTGAAATTGGGGTCTTTGATGTAAACTTAACTGTTCACTGCAGAAGCCTGTTTGTGTTTACAGCCAGGAAAGTCCTGTGGGCAGCAGAGCTCAGGCCCACAAATGTCAAAGTGTCAAAGATTTTTTCCTTTAAATGGGCTATATTTAGCCCTGGATCTTTCACTAGGACTCCCTTTGGGGGAGTGCCTTGGAAAGAACAAGGAATAGGACTTTGGCCTACTGAGATGTAGTATGGAAGAATTAAATAGAAGTGATTTTTTTTCCCTCTTCTGTTGCAAATTGGTTTTATACAGTGCATTCCAGAGTTAGCAGATTCAAATTCTTTAAGGGTATTAATACCAGGAAGGGCTTGTGGCAAAATGCATAACAAGAGTTGTAGTTCCATTAAATAAATACTGCTCAGTCATTTTTTTCCAAGTTCTTCTGTGATCGGAACTCGTTTCATCAAAGAAAATGTAGTTTTGAAAGAGACCTTGCTTTCATAGCATTTGTGAGCATTCTGAGTACATTCCACCTTTGCAAGACCATGTACTGTAGTCATCGCACTGCCAGAGTAGTTGTCTGCATCAAAGGCTACAGGTTTTAGTGGTGTTTTTTTGTTTGTTTGTTTGAGGTTTTTTTGTTTGTTTTTTTTTTTTTTTTTTTTTTTTTGTCTAAAGGTAATTGTGAATACATAGACTTGTATGTGTAAGGTAGTTAAGTATAGTTAGGAGAAAGATTAAGGGTTTATATTGTGTTGATATGAAGGACCTTAGAAATACATGTATATTTATTTCTGTTAGAGAAAAATATTTCTGTAATAAAATAATGCTGATCATGCCATGCCTTAAACCATCACCATCATAAGGCTCATAAAGTTGAAATATGTACTTTGGAGTACTGCTATATTTTGGGAACAACCCTGAACAGCTAACATAATTTCTTACATGTATCATACATATTTTATGTACTGATGCATTTGGTAATTCAGTGAAAATTTCACTGAGAAAGTTTTACTTTTAGAAGCTTTAAAAAAAGTCCAGCTTAATGAAAATTTGATGTTGAAGCATACAGAAGTGTTCACAGCCCTCATTACTGAACTATACAGCTTTGCATCAATGAGACATACAAGCCTGGTGCTCTTTGTAAGCTCTAACTTCTGTATGCTGCAGGGCAGTTTTCTCTCCTGGCTCAGCCCTTGGAAGGGAAGATCCATAAATTCATTGTTAGTTTTACGGAAGAAATCTCTGTGTTTGTGCTGTGAGCACAAAGAGGTGCATTGCAGTGCCCTGGAATGTCAATACGTGGATAAACCACAAAGTCTGCCTTAGTTTATGTCTACTGTGGAGGCCGGCTGGCCTGTTTACAGAGGGACCAGGAGGGTCCCCTGGAGAGAAGAACCCTAGGAGATCCACCAGGTTGTGGTGAGAGGCCTCTCCCCCCATGCTCTGTTTCCTACCCTAGTTTTGCTTTCTGGGTTGGCCCATTGGCCTCCCCGCCCCCTTTTTACCTTATCTAGTAAGTTCTCCTATTTCCCTGTTCCCCTCGTTGGGCCTCGCCCCCTCGCCCCTCCCTCAGTTCCCCCATTTGCTCCCGTACCCTATCCCCACCTAGATACTGCCCCCGTGCCCTCAGTTCATTGGTCGCTGATGCTTTCCCTCCCCATATATAAACCTAGACACCCAGTTGTTCTCAGTCTTTCGTCCCTGGCTCCGTTCGTGGTGTGGCTGCAATAAACCCTCCCATGAAACAACACACGAAAGATCCCTCCTGCCTCCTTGTCTCCGGTGATGCTAGAGAGCGATCCTGCTTTGGGGTGTGTGTGTGTCAGCGTGCCTCCACCTGCACGGCTGTGTCGGAGTGCCTGTGAGAGTGCTTGTGCTGCACCAGCCGAGCGGCGAGGGGACGCTTCTCGGGAAAGGGCACTGTTCTCTTTCCACTGAGCCCACCACAGCGTCAGTCTGCCCTTCCTCCATCTCATGTAAGCAATAAACAGGCAATCAACCAAGGCACCTTGGTTCTGTTTCATATAAACTGCCTCCTTGTATTCAGAACTTCTTAAAATTAGAAAAAAGGAAAAAAGTGGAAATACAATACTTTAAAGTCTATACAACCTTGAGTTAATCTGCTAGTAAACTTGTTAAAATTTTTGATACTTTAATAATGCTTTTCTGCACCCTTTAAAGATTTTTGTAGACAGGAAACAAAGCATTCAAGTTGTTGGTTTGGTTTTGGTTTTTTGAGATACAAAACTCCCCTATCCAAACAAGCCAAAAAAAAACCCCTTCCAAAAACCCCTCTGAATAGAGAACAATACCCACTGGTTTAAAAAGAATGCGAGCTCATAGGGAGCATAAAGGTGAAAAGTGATTCCCTTAATATTTTCTCTGTTTTATTAAAGCAGGGAATATCTCTGTTAGAAATTCTGGTACCTTCCAGCTTGTCTATTACTCTGCAACATCCCTTAAATGTACTTGTTCTCTATTTCTGTTCTCTGCTTTGTGGCTTTTTTGTTTGTTTGTTTTTAATTTGTGTTGTATATTTTAATTTAGTTACAGCATTTTACCACAGTATGTGTACAGGCATATGGTTCAGGTATGGTGTCGTGTTTACCAATGTCTACTACTTCCTGGACTGATCGAGATACTAAGCAAGAAAGATGCCTTGCCTTGCCTTGCTTTGGATCTCCTGATTTTTAATAAAATTTCATGTGTCCAGAGCTTGTGGGTTTCTGACTGCCACTCTTAACACCAAAGCTCAAGGATTCCTAAATTGTATTCCCATAGTTTTTGACTCTGACTCTTATGTGCCAATCCATGACTCCATGTGTTCACATTAACGTGAAGGGGAAGGTGTGTATTTTGGTTTGGGTTTGTACCTTTGGGGTTTTTTTATCATCTGCTTTTTCTGGTAGCTGAAGCTAGTGGAAGGGATATCACTTTTAAAATAAAACATGTGAAATCTTGGCAATAGCAATACGGCTGCCTTTAAAATGTGTGTATGCATCTATCCCAACTGAAAAAAAAGAAGCCCTGAAGTGTATGACTATTAGGGTGGTTAAAGTAATTTCTGAAGTACAGCCTCTCCCATTCCTGGGGCCAGTGCTTGTTTTGCTGATGCTGATGCTTCTCCTTCCCCATCTCTTTGAGGTACTGCTGGCTCTGTCCTGCTCTTTTTCAGAAGAAGGTGGATGCTGAGTTATTTTGTGTTGACGGTGTTCTGTAGACTTGGAAGTCTGTATCTGTATTGAAGAGAACTGGACAGACTTCATGGTGATCTCAGATTTATCTGTAGCCATGAAGGATGGAAGGACACGGCTGAATGCAGAGGGATAATACCTTCTAGCCTAGCAGAAAGTGTTTGCTTTGTTTTGCTCTGCTTTGCTTTGTCATGAAATGCTCCTTCAGCTACAGCAGCAGCAGCAGAAGCACTAACATTCCAAACCATACCATCATACTCTGATGTGAGGCTGAAATGAGAATAACCCATGACATGGAAATAGAGTAATAAATGATACCTGAGTGTTTGCAGGTCTTGTGACAGCCTGTGCAGTACAATAGATATGTCTTAAAACAAATCTAGGGGCAAGCCTGGAGGGAATTTGGTACTTTTTAATCAGACCCTTTCCCTGAGAGGAAAAACTGCTTTTGTTTATTTAAGATTTTTGGACTTGGCCAGAAACTGAGTTTTGATCTCCCAGGCAGCTGCTAGGATTTAAAATCCAGTACAAATAGCTCTCTGAACCTGAACCTTGCAGGCAGCACACCTTGTATCCTGTCCTTTGTCAGTCTGTCACCCTAGCAAACAGTTCAGTGACCCATTCTTCTCTTTTCAGATTCTGGCTCTTGTGTTCTTGGCTACAGGGATTATATGGTTACCAAGGCTGAGGTGAGTGGTGTTGGTTTACATTTTATTCCTTTTCGTTCTATGTGTTCCCTGCCTCATGATGCCTTCTGGATCTCCCTTCCTTCTATCGCTGTGTCTTTCTGTAGGACTTTAAGACAAATTTTAAGACAATTTTGGTTTCAGCATCTTCTTACTCACTTTCTAATCCTATTACTCGGATTTTCCTTTTCCATTTGCCCAGGTGCAGAAGTTTCTTGTTGAAGATGGAGCACTGGTGAGAGGTATCAAGGAGGAGAGGAGGTTTAAAAACCAGAGTTTGGTTTGCCTGTACTCACATCTGGAGGTGGAGACAGGACACAACTGTCTGAACTCTAAAGCTTTAGGAAAAGACAAATTCCAAGCAAAGTTTACCCTTTATTTTTCTTTCAATTTCTCTCATAGAACTCCTCAGGAGCTGAATAACTGCTAACAATTTCTGATTTGGTTCTTGCCACAAAGGGGCTGGAAACCAAATGGATTTTTTTCCAAAGTTTAACAAATTTACAGGAAGTGAAACATGAGAAATACCTTGACAAAAGCCTCCAAATATGAAGCATGGGACAGCATGTCTTCTGGGGGCTGGTTGGTTGTTCATTTGTTGTCTTTCCTTTGAAGATGAATTATTTTGTTTAACTTCAGCTTGTTTCTCTCACAGCATTAGCTTGTTTCGAGGTGGGCTGTGGCAGCAGCTCTGGTCCTGAGCTCCCCAACCCACCACAGCACCTCACCAGACAAAGGTGCTGCTCCCATGAGGCCACCAGCACCTGTCCCAAGGTCGACGGCTGCATCAGGGCTTGTGCTTTCAGAAGTGATGGAGCGTGGCTGATGAAATCTTGTCTGCATATTTTTGGATACATGTTTTGTAAAGATGCTTTCAAGTCAAATGTATTATGAAATACACAGGGACTCATCTGTCCTTCTTGAACTGGAGGAAAGCTCTGAACTGAAACAGCATGGTGCTGAACCCAAGGTTCAGTCCCCACATGGGACAATTTCTTAAGAGCTGGATTCAATGTTTCTTGTGGGTCCCTTCCAGCTCAGAATATTCTGTGATTCTGTGAGTCTCTTCCCTTGACCCTTCTGAGATTAAACTCTTCTGGTTTATGTACTAATGTGAATGGAAAAAATTGATTCCTTTATCAAGTTTTTGAAAACGCTTGAGGGTAGCCAAGCCAGCAGAAGTACCTCTGCCTCATTCTCCCTGTGCTTCCTGATGGTGCCCACTCAACTCCTGGAATTTTATCTTCTCCACTTCTGTCTTGCAGAGCATGTAGCACAGTGATGACGTATCTGTTGCCACTTTTTTCAATACTGTGAAAAATCAGATAAGAATAATCCAATCCATTTTTTATTGACTTCGCCACAGGCTGACTTACATGTGATACTCCCCAGAGTATTTTTCTGCATTACAGCCTCTAATATTTTATGCTACATAAATATAATTGCACATAATTTATAGGCTTATATAGTATTGCATGTTATTCAAGCTTTGTTTAAATTCCTTTCTGTTGGAAACAACTTGCTTTTCTGTATCAAGTATCACAATATTCTTAACATGCTGATATTGTCAGCTGTTTCGAGGTTTTTCTTTTGTTCAGTGGGCTTTAAAATACTAGTAATTATGTCTCCTTTGGGGCTAGTTGCTTTGTCTTTAGGAAAAATCTCTTTTATATGGATTCAGTGTGCTGCTAAATTTCATTTAGCATATGAATTTATCTTTTTAATTTTGTACATTGTTTTCTATGGTTAGAAATTCTGCACATTAGGCACTAACCTTTGCAAAGTCCTTAATCTACGTGATATTGGGAGCAGAGATGAAGCTGTTCCTAAAAAGAAACATTGTGGAACAATTTTTGGGGATTGGTATCTAATTAAAAGATGAGGTCTAGTAAATCATCCTGTTCTAAATTAAGCCTTCTGATTTAAGGCCAAATGTTGTTACTTTTTAAAGCATGTCAGTATAATCAGGGAAAATATGGCCAAACTCAATTAACAATTATAAGGAGTTTGTTCTTTAATTTTGCTTTTGATTTCCTTATACAACACGCAAGAAAAGCCTTGGTAGCTGTTGCAGCATTACGACTACTACTATTATTATTACCTTCCTCATTACCATACAGACTCGTCTCAAGAGCTGCAAAGTTTCCATGGCTGGCTCATTTCCATACCTTAATTGTTTAAACAAACAAAAATAAACCCATGCCAAAACTTAGCAGTTCTGAAAGCAATCAGTATTGCTGATGCTGTAATACATTTAGTTTTTTCACTAGCTAAGGTATTGAAAGAATTAATCTGTTGGAATTATACCACAGAAAGTGGATTTTGAGCTGTGGAAAAGGAGACCTAGCCGTGAGAGCCTCTGACATTACTTAAAGGTTCAGGTGCTGCTTAGCCACAGAGAGGTCTGCTCTGAATTTTTTTTTTTTAAGCAAGTGGAATATTTATGATTTCTATTAGAAAACTATATATTCATACTATTATTTTAAATGTGGTATCTTTACTTAAATGTGTGCATATATACACACAAAACCACACCTTTTTTTCTAGCTAAATATATATTTTAATCTCTTACAGTTAACAGCTTTTTACAAAGAGAAGAATGAAAGCTGTGTTTCTTTTTAGTGTCTACCATCTGAAAGTTTGGAGAGAGATGGATAGAATTTTAATATAGAGATATTACTATTATTTTTGTTTAAAAACAAAATTATTTCTAAATAATTAACTAAGAGATAATGAATCCATAATTTTTTTGCCAGGGCCATAGAAAGATACTTCTAAAATTACATGGAGATGGCTGTTACCAAGACTACTGAATGTGATAGGCTTTGTTTTCAAAAACTGTGAAAGAGTAGTAGTTCAGAGCTGTTCTCACATTTTGCATTTTCAGAAGATTCCCTGGTGTGAAAGTGGCCATATTGCTACAGCAGCAAATCTCTATATATTAACTAAGTGCACAGATGAGATTTTTTTCCTAGTGTATGGCAAAAATAAAGTATGCAAAAAACTTTCTAAGGAGCATCTGATGTGTGAGTGATTTAGGCTTATTACTTGGTTGAGCACAGCTGAAATGGGGAATTGGTCTCTGAAGCAATGTGACACCAGCTGACACGTCAACAGACAGGAGGAACACCAGGCTCCTTTCCCATTTTCCTTTGAGGTCCCACTGCTGAGCCTGCTGCCAGCCTCTCCATGTCTCCATCCTCCCCAGCTGGCACCTGGATCGTGCTGAGCTTCACACAGGAGTTCCTGGATGGTGCAGTGAGCCCTGTCCCATGTGGGATGCAGGAACCCCCCTCCACCTTTACAACAATGCTTCAAAACTGAGATACTTGAGATTTAGATCACTACTTCAGTATCTTTTTTTCTGTGTCACAAAATGATGCTGGAATGGTCCACATGATTGCTGGTGTTGTAGATTTTACTCTGTGGTCAGTGCTCAGCACTGTCACCCTGTTCTGATTGTACTGGTTTTTGGAGCTGAGATGGAGATGCTGTGCTCCTCCAGGTCTGTGAAGGGGTGATCCTTTGGATTGTCACTTCGATGCCTTATGTTATGTGGGCATTCACCCCACCCAAGGCAGCAAGAAGTCTCCTTGCTTTCTCTTGATTGCTGTACTTTGATTTTGTGTTGGGAACTGCCCTAGTTTTGAAATGCTTAAATTTCTGTGTCTCTGGTGGACCCTTGTGGTGACTAAAATCAGTATTCCAGAGCTGTGTCTGTGCTGCTTTCCCCTGCTGAGCAAGAACGCTGCCAGAAAAAACCCCAACCAGTACCTTATTTTACACTTTATTTCTTTTCTTTTTTTTTTCTTTTTTTTTCCTTATTTCTTAGGGAATAACTAAAAGCTACGGAGGCCGTAAAGGATGTAGCTCATTTTATGGGCTTCACTACTGGAGCTCTAAAACCACTCTTTTTTCTAGAAAAACTTTTTTTCAAAAATCAGCATGTAAACAAGAAGCCACTTCAGCCTCAAAGGCCACGCTGTTGTTATTTCCTCACTGCTGTCTCGCTCACCGGCTGCCAAGAGTGGGCCAAGGAGGCCTCCTCCTCGGCACTTCCACACTGAGGGTACACCACAAAGCACAGCTTCTGCCCCCAGCACGTCATGGACTCTGCAAGGAGCAAATGGCCAGTGGTTAATGGGGATGCTTGAGCTCTTCTAAACAAATATGTGATGCTGGAGCAATGCCACATGAGAAGGAGGCTGCAGAGCCCTGCTGCCCCACTGACAGCCCCCTCCAGCCCTTCTCAGCTCCAGCTCAGTGATCAAGGAGTGTTCGTGAAGCAGGGGCAGATTAAGATTGGACAGCTTTAGGGATACCAGCCCCTCACAGAACTGCCAGTGCTGCCCATGGCAGGATTGGGATGGGATGGGATGGGATGGGATGGGATGGGATGGGATGGGGGGATGGGATGGGATGGGATGGGATGGGAGGGGATGGGATGGGATGGGATGGGATGGGATGGGATGGGATGGGATGGGATGGGATGGGATGGCTGCCAGCCCTCCTGGCACTCTGTCAGCCTGACTGCAGTGACCACTCGCCTTGGGGAGCTGCTGGCAGGAGAGCCCACTGCAGCTGATGGAAACCCTCCAGTCAGAGCAGAGGGCTGCAGTGTGCTTGTTTGAAAGTCCTCACCTTGGAGCAAAGTGATTAAAAATCAAACACAACTAAAACATAAAAGACTTATTTGCAGTTTTAATTTTATATGAGGGATAATGTAAGGCTTTATAAGAAACTTTTCAGTATGAGATAGTTCATCATGTTGCACAGGGCTTGTGTGACATGACGTGCTGGTGGCACAGTGGAAGAAGGCAGGGCAAGGGTCAGACAAACTCCTTGGTCCCTTTGTGATGGCTCATTTAGTCTCCATGTGCATAAAGTGACACCCTGGTGTATTTGCCACAGGGCAGGCTGCTGTGAGCAAGCTGAGTGGATGGGCTTGCATGAGAGGAGGCAAATGTACCCAGGACTGAGCAAAACATCTGCTCAAAGAAAAGCACTGCCTGGCCACTTTGTGCCCAGGGGCTGCCCGTGGCTGAGAATGGTGGCTGGCCTCGTACAGGCAGTTTCCTGGCTGTTTTGGTGCCAGTGTGTCAGTGTTTAAGCAGGGAGGGCAGTGAGGCACATAGTGCTGGCTTACCTATTAGCCTATTTACACACTTTGGTTTATTTCTCCAGTAGACTCCAAGGAAAAACACTGGCACTCCGGTTGAAATGATAATTAGTCCAACCCCACAGACGATCGGCTCAGAGTATAAGCTGAAGATCAGCAGAAATGCCCAAAACGCCAGATAAGTGATGGGGATGAGGAGGTTCACCTACCAGGAGAAAGAAGAGCAGAGCGCAACTGTGCAGAGCAACAGCAGTGGCTGACTGGTTGTGGTGGGCTGCAGGCAGTGCAGGCTTCAGGCCCCCCACAGGTTTTGTCCCCCTTCCCTCTAACGCTGTTGTCCTCTCTGCCCATCTGAACAAGTTCACAAGAGATCTGCCTGTGTATCTCTCTTTTACACAAATGGCACTTTGAGACATGGTTTGGGAGGTGTTCCCATCCCACCCTTTGCATCACTATTGCAACCAAGAAATTTAGCTTTAACAGTGTCACCTTGATAGGTCTGAAGATTTTGGGTTTCTTCCAGCGTAAAACAATCAGGCCTATAATTGTCACTCCATAGCAGAGGTAGTTAATAAATGACACGTAGTTGATTAGCGTGTATGTGTCTCCAACAAGCATGATGATAAGTGTGGCCAAACACTGCAAAGAGAGGAGCATAGCCTTCTTGAGCCATTACTAGAAAAGGTAGCTTAAAAACAACAAAACCAAGGAAAAATCCCATTAAAGCATTAAAAATCCTTTTGTTTATGGCACCTGCTGGGCATGTGCTGCCTCCTGTGGCTCTGTGCCTTATCTCCAAGCTATGCCACCAGGGCTGGGGCTAAATGGGTATTTAAGATGATTTGGGGTATGCTGAAGCCAGAGACTAGAGGGTCTGTTTATAAATACCCTGGGGTGCTGGCATAGGTGTCTCTGCTGCCCATGGCTAGGCAGGCAGGGCTGGGAAGGTTGGCAAAGCTCCCACTCCACCTATTTCTATTAAGTGTTTTAAAAGCTACTGAACCTTATGGTGAGGACTCCAGGTGAAAGGATTTCTTAGACTTAACATGTTGTGTTTCAAGCACTATATTGTTGTAGGTGCTCTGTATATTATAAAGAATTAGAGGTTTGCTCTTTCTCCTGCTGGCTCATGTCATAGCTGATCAGCATCGTCAATCTTTTGAGCATTACTAATGTTTGGAAACTGGCGGATGGTGGAAATTTCCATGCTTTTTCTTGCTTTTTTGAACTGTATGCCTAAAACTGATACCAAATTGATTTTCACCTTTTTTACTTTTATATATTCTCTATATTCTTTACACATACATTTGTAGTGCTGTAAGTAGTAAGCTTTTTACCTACTCTATTACACAGAAACACAAAATAAATTCCCCAGTGGCTCCAAGGTCAGATTATCTAGAAGCCAAGGTTGAAACTAGCTCTCCGAGACACATTTTCATTAACAAAGTTTAGTTCCTATCTAAGTGTGTAGGGGGATTCAGAAAGGCTTGAACTGAGGGGGGATTACCTCATGTTTATGTCTCTAATTGGAGATTCTTGTTAGTTATGCTAATTCGCTAAACATATAAAAATTGTATGCACTTTATGTTATGTGTGCATCTTCGGCACTATCCACCTAGCAAGTTGTGCACCTAAGGATCCTTATAAAGGTAGCCCTTTTTATCACCTAACTGTGTCTATCTTGTGATTTTAGGACCAGCAAAGAGGCATCAATACCGTAGAGTCAGGAGAGCTGACTTGGGGGCCAGGGCACTGTTCCTTGAGGCCCCCACCCCACTCTTTGGTACCACAGGGGCCGAGCACTCACCTGCACCAAATACCAGTCCAGTGAACACTGCTGGGGCCCAGAGCCTGAGGGAAACTAAATATCCAAATTCCTCCAGAGAGCTCTCAGGATTTTGATCTGTGTTGATCCAGGCTCCCTTTTTGCTTATGTCCCTTTTCTCTCAATTAGCTGTTTCGATAGTAAATTCCTCCCAGGAGGGAAGGTTTCTGCACCTCTGGCACCAGGAATTAAGCACCACCACAACTAAATGCCCCACTGGTCCCTCTGTTCCCCTATTCAAAGTCTTGCAGGCTTGGCAGGGGGATTTCAACACTTTGAACACTTTCACCACAAAATGGATTTAAATTTGGACACCATCTTGTATCGCTGATATGTAACACAGTCCCTGCTCTCCCCTGAAGTGTGCACTGTGTCATATGTGTGTACAACTCTCTACTGCCACTGGTGGGTTTTGCAGTGATGTCGCTTGGAGTGGCAAGATTCCGTGCATAGGTGACACTGATGTGTCAGATCTGCTTACAGTGTGGGTGTCATCACCAGGGGCTCATGGCTGAAGAGCGGATGCTGCCCTCCTGATGGCCTGGCCATAGCCACATGGCTGTCAGGGGGGCCAGCTACTCCCCACTGTCTTACAAAAAAACACAAGTCTGTTTATTTTACATTTAGCTTGGCCCCTTGATTTTTGGAAGTAAAATAGTAAATCAGTAAAAATAAAGGTCTCACTGGTAGTGTTGAAATAGCTCTTCTCCATGAACAAACAAACCTCTCTCCATGCAGAGACCTAAGTGAGATTCAATGGAATAGAAAAGGAACCTGATGTATTAATTAGGTTTGCCTAAAGTGTGGCCCCGTTTTCTGTTGTAGCTGCCTACACTATACTATTATTATCTTTCTATTTGTTAAGAAATAAATATTTCCTAGCAGCATTTGATGTGCACTGAGCTGCATTAAAACACCTTCAAATGATGAATTGATATGCTATGCTTGTTCTGTGATTTGCACTGTGATTCAAGGGGGATTGCATGGCATGGATCAGTCAGCTCAACAAGCAGCTTGCTCTTGTTGAGGCTGTTCCACAGAGAAACAGCCTCTGAGACTCAGCATGTTGTTTCAGCTGATGTATTTTTAAGGACAAAGGAGTTCTGCCTCATGGGCCCCAGCGGAGCACAGAATCCCATGATTGCTGCCCAGGGCAGTTTACCCCAAACCTTCAATGGGCAATAGACAAGATGTTTGTGATGGGGCATTCCGTGCCAGAAATGCTGTAAAACCTCAGCAAGATGCATATTTTGTCATAAAAGGGGAATGAGCAGGAGGCTTATTTGGTGAAATTTTGTATGGGTTTATTGTGCCAGAATTGCTGTTAGAGCCGGGAAACTTGTGCCCATGCATCTTTCTAGTGCATTTGGGGTCAACCCCTCGTGGTTTTGATATCAGTTGCAAATCTGCAGTTGGCAGCCATTGATGCAGCCAAGATTTCAAGCAAATGCCCTTTGGAGGATTCCTTTGCTTGGGCCGTGCAGCCATGTACAGCAGCAGTGCGAATAATTTTCTTCTTTATCATCTTCTATGCCACTGTAAAACCCATCACACATTGTAGTTTCACTATTGATAAAAGCATATGAAGCTCTTTGTTTCAAGTAATAACTTCCCGAAGTCGTTACTATTGTGGAAATTTACACTGTCTAAAAAGTGAGGGGAATCTTTTTCCCATGGGAGCACATCAGCAACTGGACAAGCCCCTGACACTCCTAACTGCTGGCCTGTTGGTGTCTGATCTTTGCACCTGATGCCTGATGTACCATTCAGCAGACGCGTTACTTAGGGCCACTGTAATCATTGTCCCTACCTCATTTTTTGGCCTGTGAAAGAAATAGCTGTGGCCCTCAGAGAACTGCTTGATCACTCCTCACAAGATGTCTTGGTTGTTGAAAGTAATTATAGGAGCACTTTGTCCTTTCCCCGGGACCCACCATATCTCTGGCTTTGGTGGCAGAACCTAAAGCAGCCTTGCCTGAGTGGGATTAGCAGCGACCATGGATATTTCCAAATGCTTGTGGGAAGCACCAAAATTGGTCAAAGGAATTTGTCTTTTCTTAAATGAAGTATCTCTGTTTCAAAAGCCAGTCCCTATCTCTTGTTGCAGGACAAGAGTTAATGAGCTTACACTGCAACCCAGGTTATGAGGGAAACCCTTCAGGTGTCAAGGGGATTGGGAGAAGGAGGAATTATTTCTGAGGCTGACGGCTGCTTCTCTCTGGGGCAGTTGGAGCTGCTCAGCTAGCACCCCCAGCTGCAATTCAGGCGGACCCAGTGCTGCTCCTCTGGGGCAAAACCACCACTCAAGGGTTTTTCCAGCTCTTCTCTCTGTGATTTAGTGTTTCTAAAGCAGGTTACATAGTGACAGAGCAGGCATAGTAACACTTACGCAGACAAGAAGGGCAGGAATGGGCGTGCAGTGTTTGACGTGGATCATGGCAAGCAAACTTGGCAAATGGCCTTCTCGAGCACCAGAGAAACATAACCTGGAAATAAGAAGAGTAATGATGAATCCACTGGGTATGCAACAGCCTCTCCAGTCCCTAGTCATATAACATCTCTTATCTCAACCACCTGCTTTGGTCTTCTCATGGAAGGGAGCTGTGGCTGCAACTGCAGAGACAACTAGAGACTGTGTCCCCTGGGGGAAGTTATTTTATATAAAGGCCTTCAGTATACAAGGCCTTTAACAGCTAATATCACCTGGGAAAAACCTGCTCTGAGATGCCGAATATCTCCGAGGACTATCTGCTGGACAGTGTTGTCTCTTTACCCAGTAAGGGATGAATACTCTGAAGGCTGTGTGGGTATTTACAGTGTCAAAAGGTTTTGGATAAGGTTTAACATGCCTTAGCATTTCACTTTTAAGTGTATAACTTGTTACATATGCACTTCGATTTGTTGCATATCATACCCATGAAAGTGCTGTGATAAATAACTTTCCCAAGGTACTTGAGCTGTTTTGTCAAAAAACTTTATAACTTCAAAATTAAATTCAGACAGGTCAGTTATTATAAACAGACTTTATTGATTGCAATCTTACAGACTTTACAGATTCTGGCCCAACGATCAGCAGTATCCATGCAAAGCATCTTGCTTGAAAGGTGATTTTCCCACATGGGCATGAAAATGCCTGTAACTGAGTACAGCAACGGGACCTAAAACTCCTCTTCGAGCAAAGCACAGTCTAGCGGGGAGCTACTGGAACTTTATCAATATAAAATTACTTTGGTTTCATACTAAAGCTGTGTTTGGCTCTTACTGTGACTTATTCCACATCTTCAAATACTTTCAATAACTCGTGAGGATTAATTTGCAAGAAATTTCATGATTCAATATTACTTTTGCTAATTTGAAACAGAATAATTTGTAACTGATTGTATCCAACACACTCAACAACAACCTCATGCTCTACAACATCCAAAATGTCTAGATAGCATTTCTTTAGCAAATGCAATTAAAACAGCCCCTCCCCAAATTAGATAATGTTCATAAAATTGTACTCCATCTAACCTTGATGAGGTAAAAAGGTATCCATTTATTCCTCCAAATGTAGATAGGGCCACTGAGACTGGCATAACCCAGGAAAAATAGCCCAGTAACTTTTCACCAAATGTCTAAAGCAACAGAAGGCAGAGAAACTGAAATACACTGCAAAGCACAGTACTGAAATCAAAGTGTATTTTAGACATTCAGGGAATGGTTTACTTACTACCGCCACAGCGTTGGAGGACAAGAGCTCTTGGGGTGACATGGCAGTGAAATATGCAATGTTGGTGAACGTATACACAAATGTCACCAATGGGATGGATATGAATATGGCACGAGGTAGGTTCCTAATAAAAGAATTAGGAGGGTAGATAAGAAATTACAATCATGCACAGAGAGACCACGACAACTGTGTATGGCCCAGGGATGGTCACCCAGCTGGATGGGTTCATTGGCTGTTTCTCTGGAGGGAAGCAGTGCTTCCATCAGCTCTCTGACCCACTGCATGTTAGAGAAGGCTAAAAGTGCTATGAAATGCTGTGTCTGCAGGGAACGTCCTGGGACAATGATACCGCTAGCTCCATTTGGGCTCTTGATTGGGATTGGGTCAGACTGTTACTGAAAAATGAAACATGCATTTCCCATACATACAGGCACTGTGGTGGAATAAAATGTTTTGCTTTCCTTTACCTTCGCCTGCTCTGAAAAGGAAGGGGATCCTGTTGTTCAGCTGCTGCCTTGGGCTGTTGTGTACTATAAACCTGGTCTGGTCATACAATATTGTGGCAACTTACAGTAGTACAGGTGTACTTGATCTCTAATCCAGAGACCTTCTTAGTAGAGGTGGACACCTGAACTGTTCTGTATGTAACATAATGCATTTTTCTCTGTGTGTCAGATTTGGAAAAAAGGTTTTAGAAAGCATGTTTAACTTTGTGAATTTGAACAGGTTTAGGGAAAAAAAGGAAGTGGTTTTGGTTATCCAATTTTTTTTATGCTTTAATTTCTCCTCGAATGCTGCAACAATAATTTTTTTAAAAAGGCCATTCACTCCATTCTCTCTTTATTTCTCAACTAAGGCCATATTTACCTTATTTAAGTAATAACTTTTTTATTATTCAGCTTTGAAATGGTGGTGGTCCATTAAAATATCGTTGTTTATTAACGAAACACATTACACATTACAATTTCTTTATTCCTGCCGAGATCTCTGGGCATGCATTTGCCACTCACTGGTGTGCAGAGATGCTCATAAGGCAGTAGCTTTAAGTCATTCCCATCCAAGCTGTAATAGCTTAAATTTCTTCTTGTTTAATTGCCATGTGCATTGGATGCCCAGAAATAACTAATGCTCCAAGAGCTGCTCTTGGCATTTGTCATTCCACTTTACTAACTCAGAAATGTTGAAACATTTGAACTTTGCTAAACTAAAACTCCCTTTCCCTCCAGCCTTCTTAGCCTGCTTGTGATAAATCATTTCCAAGCCCCTTTGCATACCCTGGAGCAGCAGTGACCCAATGTAAGTTGTCTTGGCAGGCTGGTGCCTGCAGCTGTGCTGGGGCAGAGAATGCCACCTTCGCTGCACAACTAATCTTCTCTTTCAAGTGTCTGTGGGAGACCTTTGGGTGAAAAAGCAAAGCAAGTTCCAGGACAATTCAACTTTTTTATGACAAAGAAGATTCTCCCTGTAGATACTTGTGCAGCATCTCATCTATGGTTAATTTTCTGCTATGGAAGATTGACTATGATTGAATAGTGACATAAAGATACTGCCTTGTCTATAGGCTGCTTTGATTCAATTAATACCTTGTGCAATATTTTTTTAATTCCAGTGTTTCTGTAACTTGCCTGCTATCTGTTCTAACCAAAAATCTCTCTCCTTTAGAAAGACCAGTCCCGCAGAAATGGAATGACATTGCAGCGTCTTACGAAATGAGTAATACTGCCAGATAGATCCACTGTCCCAGCACTTCAAGAAGAGTGTCGTGGAAATAGATACTTGCCTGCGAGGATCAACCAGCTCTTCTGTTACATAGTTCAAGAAGTTCCAGCCACTGAATGCAAAGGACCCTTGAAGAAAAGCTAATGCTAAATGCCCCACAGATGGAGTCATCCAAAAATTGAATGCGTTGCTTGGTGTCAACTCTTTGTAGTTTCCTGCATAGAGAGCGCAAGCAAGATGTTAAGCCACACCTACCTACCTCACACACTTTAAAACAGGTAAGCTTTCTCTTTTTATACTTTATTATTTATTAGAACTGAGACTTCATGCTCTTCATGTCACCAAGGGCTGACATAGCAATTGCAGTGCTTTCTGCAGGACAGCGTCCTGGTGAGGCAGCTCGCGCTGTACAGGCACCCTTCCCCACCATCTGTGCTGCAGCAACTCATGATGTCAGCCTGCACTGTCTGAGGGTGGATCCTTGGCAGTGTAAATTCCTACCTGCTCTTAATGCAATTTTCTTTTACAAGAGTTTGGTGTTGTTTAGTAGAAATCCTTGAAAATAAAATGTCTGTGGGACTGAAAGATTTTTCAAGACTGTAGGACTATTACCACTGAGAAAACAAATGCTCTCTGTAAATGTCATATTTCTTTGTCCTTTATAAGACTCATCATATACAATAATAAAAATATTATAAGTCTTTTGTGTTTTCTGCTTTCGTATAACTGGTGAATCAATAAGACATTTTTCACCTATGTTTAATCTTGTAAGTGACTTTTTGTAGGAAATTGGACTAGTGCCTGAAATGAAGCAGATATCTTCCTGCCCTAGGCAAAGCATTGCTTATTCATTTTACATCCAGAGCATTTCAAACTCAAGGAATGCACAACAGATTAAAAATTTTAAGTAACTATTCTGAAATGCCATGAGCTGCTCTCCTTTATTCTATCAAATCCTACAAGGTAAGCTGGAAAGGGACTTTTTAAAGGGGATACAGCTGATTTCTCTTGTGTCATACTTTCCACAGCTGTGTCAGTATCCAACTACACATCTTGGCAAAACCCAGCACATCTTCAGGTCAGTTTGTAAGGAGGAAACAGTGCAGTAAGTGGGAAAAATCAAGTCTATCAACAGTACCATATCAATGTTAGAGCTGTCTCACAGAGTACCTTTAAAGATCTGTATGAAGCCCACAATAATGATAAGGGTCAGGGCTAAGAGTTTTCCTGCTGTAAATATATCCTGAATGCGCGTTGCCCATCGCACACTGGAGCTGTTCACCCAGGTCAGGAGGACTGGAGAGCAAAAGACTGAATTCAGTGAAATGAAATTATGTTTATTTAAGAACATACAGTCAAAATATTGAAAAACACACACATGTTCCTGCAGGGAGCTCTAGCAGGGCCAGGAACGAGGGTGAAGAGGAGCATTGCCTTTCCCAAGGACACTCCCAGCTGCAGGGGCATCCCTGGCAGCCATCAGCCTTCACTCCTTGGCTGCTGCCAGCTGGGGCTCTCCCCAGCTCCAATAACTGTGCTTGAGTAGTGCTCAGTGTGCCGGGATCATTACCTCCTCACAGAAGCAGTAAACGTCTTCAGTCCTGGAGCTTGGGCTGGCTTTTTGCCAGCTCCAGAATTAATGCAGAGCTGGCTGCACGCTGCCTTCTGCACACTCACGTTTGTAAATGTGAAAGAAGACTAGGAAGAGGAAGGGCTAAAATGGTGGTGGATCACCTGTGCCAGGTGCCCATGGCTCAGTGTCCCATCCCACATACTCACCTGCCGCCACTTTCCCTGGACCCACAGGGATTCAGGTGCCTTTGTGCCTCACTCCAGGCTACTATACTTGCTGCAGGCAAGTGGAAAGGGACAGAATATCCCACACCAGTCACAGTGCCTCTCCTGGGACCTCCCCACTAGCCTTTGGAGTTGTGGCCCTGACTCCAGCCTGGATGAAGCAGCCCCTCAAGTGGTCCCTCGTAAAACCAGGGCAAGATTTGTGTGTGTGCAAGAAGCAAATACTCACGTAAACACACCATGGAGAGGATCCTAGAGGCATTATAGGGGGGGATACAGTTAGGGAAGACGGGTTGCAGGACATAGTTTGAGAAGGTCAGTGCAATGACAGCCAGACTAGTTGGGTACATGATAAGCACTGCGCTCCACAGCAGCAGAAACCTGGAAAGACAAGGAAAAGCACAAGAAAGCAGTGCTGGTGCTGTGCAGGAGGAGATAACACATGCTCAGCTGTGCACAACGCATCAGGGCTGAGCACCTTCCTCCTGGTCACACTTACTCGTGACTCTCCTTATCCCTTTTCCCATGTTCTTAGCACAATCTGGATTTTAAATGAAACAAGCATGGTTTAGGAATGCGTGGAAGAGCGAGGATTATGACCAGCGGGCATGCTTTGATTTAACTGTGTGCCTAGATGAAAGGAGCTTTGTTTCTCCCGGACTGACATGTTACCTGAGCAGACAGTAGTCCCTACATTGAAGGCACCTCTAAAGGGTTTTGGCAGGGCCTTCAGCCATAGGCAGCAGCTGTACTCTTAGGGCTGCTACCAGTTCCCTGCTGGTCAGTGCAGGGATTTCTTGTCACTGCTGGTGTTGGCTCCCTGACCCGGGCCAGGGCAGATTAATGCTGCAGTATTTTGTGATGGATCACACAGCTGGGGTCCACTGGGCTGGCTGTCTGCCTCCAGCTGTGGCTTAAGGTCATTGCACCCAACAAGGTATCCGTGCAAATATAAAGCGTGAGATATTTTGGTTTCTCATTCTGTGCAAAGTAAAAATAAAGTTTAAAAGGCAACAGCAGATCTGGTTAGTCTTTAAAAATATTTGAAGTATTATTATTTCTATCGTGAGAAGTAGTCATTGCAAGAAAGTGAAATTTTTCTTGCCATGTATATGCACACACAGATACGCACACAGTCATTCGTTCACATACATGCACAAATGTAATGTGCAGGGATGCCCAACACAAATGAAGATTTGAAATGAGATTTCCAAGTAAGACAGTATTATTTCTACATTACATGGGTTGCTCTTTAAGGGGCTGCACCCACACAGCGTGTTCCCTGCTTCCAGCCCTGGAAATCTGGCACAGCTGAGGGAGCCCCTCTCTGTGCCATTAACCTGGAGGGAGTACTGCTTGCTGGGTGCTCCTCAGCTGAGGTGGTAGATGTCTCTCAGTCCCATCCTTCACTTCGCCTTCTTATTTCTGAGAAGTATGGGGCAATTATTAGTTACCAGAGTTAATCTGGCAAACCAAACTGATGCAAGAGCTGGGTACCTTCCTAACTGGCACAGTAGCTTTTTACAATAAACTCAGCAGTTTTTTTCTTTCGCTTTATTATGTTGAGCGACCCCCCCCCCTCCCCCCCCCCGCAATTTTTAATGTTTTTCATTGTGGTTCAGAGCAGTTTTCTCCAGTGGTTGCTTTGTGCTATTTGGTGTTGTTGATGATTCACCCAGTTTGGGACAACTCCGCTTACTTGCTGAGTTAATTGTGTAAAATATTCAGGGGGGAGAATGACTCTGAAAACACTATTTCAGGCAAAATCGGCCCTGTTTCTATGTTTCTATGTTGTAATATGGAGTGTGGTATAGCTGGTATTGGGTAGAATATGGTTTAATGGGAATGAATTATTTATGACAGTCATGGAATTGAAATGCAGGATTGAGAATACAAATTAAAGCAAATGCATAATTTTAGCAGAGAGGGACAAAGTTGCATTGTCAAATGTGAAGCTCAAAAGAGGGATGGCAATAAAACAAGAAGGAAGCTTGCCTAAGGCGTAAGCCCACTTTTATCTTGTTTCTACAGGTAAGTTTTAATCAAAACCTATTTCTGAGAATAAGATCTCCACACTGGTCACTCAGATCACATTCACATCTCTAAACAACCAGCTGTGGGGGCCAGGGTGCAACGCTGGCACATGCCTTGTTCTCACAGTGCCAGTGGCTGCTACGGCAGGATGAGGACCTGGAGGGAATGGCTGGGAATGGCTGTTCCTGAGTAAAATGGCTTGTGGAGAGGGGGTGTTTGTTCGAGGCAGGGAGATGACAGCATGGCATATTTCGAATTACTTTGTTCTTCAGATGGAAAGTGGTGGAATTATTGCCCCGAGGGCTGAGCTATGGCACTGAGGATGTTGGGAGATGGAACTCTGCCCTACAGCCTTTCATAGTTACTCTGTTATTACAAGAATACCAGAAGTTGAATCTTCTCTTATTGCTGTCTGAGAAGTGATGAGATCTTTCTGACAGGCTTGAGACAGCTGAACATAAAGAAAAATGAAGATGTAGCTGCTTGGTTGTTTTTGGGGTTTTAGTTGGGGTTTTTTTTCTGAACATAGGAGTTTGCATGAGAAATCTGAGCTCCTGCACGTGCTGGTGGTGAAAGAGCTGGTAAAATAACCTCTCTGCCTGTATTCTAGCTACTGGCTGGATGGCCTCTGCTGTGTTTGGTTGTTGAGTCTGACCCAAAGTTCACTGAAGTTAATGGCACACACTCCCATTAGTGTGTATATGAATGAGACAACGTTTAATTAGAGCTCATCTCATCATTTTAGAAACAGGCTGGAGTATGTGGTGCCATGTGCTACTCTTGGGAAGGTGTGGCATTCATGTGAAGTGCCAATCATCCCTGGACCAAAACTGAATTTTTTTGCAGATATCTCAGCATATTAATTTCCTCACCTGTGGAAAGAAATAAACAACATGGTTTGATCTGGGTCTTAAATAGTCTAGTGGACTTGGTGAAATTGGTTCTCAAACACCTATTTGGGATGTGCCTGTACTCCCATGAGGATCTCACATTACATATTAAATCTTATGGATTCAAAGCAGCCTGTGAAAGTATAAAATTACAGTGTACCCTACTTGTGCATCATCAGCAAAAGAACACAGTTTGAAACAGGTGCTATAGTACAGCTCACCTTAGAGCAGTTCAGGAAAAACTGATCTGGTTTAAGTAAGTTGGAGCCAGTTTGAATACCAATAATGCTATCCTACATTGCTGAAAGATTTACTGCCTTTGGAAATTCAGATTTTTGCAATAAAAAAAAAAGAAACATAGAAGTATATTTGAAGCATGTTATACTTGCAGTTTAGAGTGACACATATCAAAGTTTAGGCTGAAAACTCTCTGCGGGCTGATTTTAATAAGGACAGATGTCCAGTCACCAGTGTCTGCTGGGGAAGCAGCTGTGTTAGCTGAAGTGTTATTGCTGAGCATTCAGAAGAAGCTGTATTGATCAGAAATGCATTGGGGGGTTTTTCATGAAGCTGAATTTATTCATTGTCTTCTGCAAGAATACATATTAAGCCTTTTATTTACTATTTGGGGTAATGTTCTTTTTAGGACCCGTACAGACTTGCAAGCCCATATGCACGTAAGAAGAGCTGTGCTCAGATGGCTCCTACAGCACAGGCTGTGACACATTCCCTGCAGTTTGTGTGCTTGCACACAGATGCTATTTAAAACCAAAATGATTTCTAAATAGAGATGAAAGCAGGAGTCTTTCCCTGGTACCAGACCAGAGCCTAGTAATACTGGAATCCTTCCTCACCTCCTCCTTCTCCCCTGGCCAGAGGAGCTGGGGAGTGTCTCTGCTCAGGGTTGTCTCCAGCTGAGGTTTGCCATCACCACCACTGTTCAGCAGTGTTTCATGCTGTCCTTGAGCTGGACTCAGAGCAGGGCTACTGCTCTGCAGCCACAGCTCCTGCCAGCTCAGGAGATGGCCCTGTACTGCCTCTGATATTTCATTCACCTACTTGCATCACACGAGCAATGTGGCTTTTAAAATTAAAAGTTCAATACTGCCAGACACAGAAGCTGAGGCATGTAGTACTCCAATGGCTGTTACAATCAAATAGCATTTCTTTGTGCCTTGTATCTATGGAGTAAAACATAATAAATGGGAGGATTTTGGGAGACAAGGACAAGACAACAGAAGTGGAGCTGTTGTTGTGGTCTGGGCGGGTACAGCATGTGCTCTTATAACAAACATCTTTGTATGAATAGACCAAACCATCCAACTGGTCACTGGGAAAGTCAGATGCACTGGAAAGGCAGATGCACTAAAGCTTTGTGTGCTGAGTTTGATGTACTTTGCTGTAAAAGGATTAAATCAAAAGGGAGAAGCAGTGGTTTATATCTCAGGGAGGCACAGAGCAGACCCCTTTAAGCTTGGACCCCGTGTGCAACTGCCAGTGGCGAATAGGCACTTCCCAAGCAGGGAGCTGAAGGTGCTTGTGAGAGTTCCCCAAAGCTGCAGGCTTTAGGTGGTGGCTCAGCAAAGCACAGCAGGGCATAATCCCCATTTGGCTTTACTGGAAAATACAATCGAATCCCCCCTTTTTACACCAAAACCTACCTGAAGGCTTTTGCCTAATGCAACACTTTGTCACCCTAGTGGGACTGTTTTCTTGAGAGAAAAGCTAAAGTCTCTACACAGCAAGAATGGGAGCACTGTTTCCCTTCAGGTGACAGGTTGTGCTTTTTTGATATTGCTTGTGCATTAGAAGCCTGGACACCAAGTAAGTGCTGCTCAAAAAGAACTTCCTGCCTTGGAAGGTGAGACTGTCCCCAGGTACATGCTGGGCAGTGATCAATCAACTGGTGTGTGGTTTGTTACAGCAGTTGCATAGCTTGGTGTTTGCAGGGACCAGGCAAGTTCTCTGAATGTGGCAGAGTGAGCTGAGGAACAATTTGAAGCTGGGTTTAGTTGTACTTGATTTCTAAGTAGTTTCATTTTCTGTCCTAGAAAGCACAAATCTTTCAGTTTTGTGGAACTCTGACGTTTCTGGCCTCCTTCACAGTGATGTTCCAGGGATGAAACTTGTGACTCTTTGTAGGGTTCTATGCTCTCATTTCCCTGGTCCCTGCTTGCAGACACTGCTCCTGTGAGTAGGCAATGGGGAAGCTGCTGCCTGCCTGCTGCAGTGCCCTGGGGAAGCAGGAGCTTTGCTGTGCAGCTCCTGCACCTGTGAAAGAACAAACCACAGTGAAGAGGAGGTGAGACCTGGTTAACCAAGCCAATGTCATTGTTACCTCAATCTGTTCTGTGGTGTCAGTCTAATTTTCTATGCGAAGTGGGACAGCAGTCAGAGGACAGATTCCATCAGTTGAAGAAACACAGACTTCATGAACCAGAATAAGGCAATGGCTTAAGTCTGACAATCATCAGAAATGTACCTTGTGACCAAGCATGTCTGTAATGCTGGCTGTGCCCAGTGCCTGTGTGGCACTGAGCTGAGGCAGGCATGAGAGGACAGCCTGTGGGATAGGGTGACAGACTGCCTGTGTTATGCCTGTTCTGATTTGTCCTTGCTCAGCAGCCAGCTCAAGTGTTATGAGCTTATTTTCCATCTCACATGAGAAGGAATACTCTGGTTTGGTGGTGTTTTGTTTTTTTTTCCTGACTCTTTCTCTGGTTTTCTGTACTGGTGCTATTTTTTCTTAACTAAACCACCAGCACATGATATGGCCTCTCTACTTGCAATGAGAGAGCTGGTCAGAACATTCTGGTGCTTCTCTAGTAGCCTGTGAGTACAGGCTGACAGCTTAATTTATTGTGTTGAATACATGAAAAAGTGTACACTCGAATAAAAAAGATAACCTCCTCTCACTTGTCCCTTCCTCCCTTAGCCACACTACTCCATTAGCACTATTTTCAAAGAGAAATCATTCCTTGAGTTAGCATTTACCCCCCCTCTCTGTATTTACAGCACTTGGTTATTCTGTACAGCTGCAGTAAGTGAAGCAGCTTTGCTTTATTTCTGGTAAGTAGCTCCAGCCTGGCTTCCCTGATAGGTAAAGCTCTTCAATACAAGGCACTGATCATCCCTGACTGGCACACAGGAGTATCACTTGGACACAGTATCACTCTTTTTTGTCATGGACTTTATTGAGTCAGTGAGGGAAGTGAAAGCATCTTTCACTTTCCCTTGTAAAGCAGCACTAAGAGGTCTGTGTAGGGGCAATTTGGTATTTCTAACAGAGAACAGAAAGATTGATTTTGCTAAAGCATTTTTATTGATAAATGTTGTCTCTTCAAAGTCAGATGGCTTTCCCACACCAAATACATAATATAAATGTGTTTTCAAATTAGTTTATAGAGATAGGGTACTTACCCGGCTAACCCACCAAAAATCTCTGTGACATAGGAATAATCCCCTCCCGACTTGGGGATAGTGACTCCCAGTTCAGCGTAACATAGCGAGCCGAGGGCAGCCACACCGCCGCCAAGCACCCAAATAATGAGAGCGAGTCCCACTGAGCCGGCGTGCTCCAAAACTCCTTTCGGTGAAATAAAGATCCCAGAACCAATTATATTACCTGGAAAGGACAATAGGTTAGCAATGAGGTAAAAGAAAGCAAATAGCTTCCTTTTATTTATGCAAAAAAAGGCAAGCAAGCCCAAAGCCCCCACTCAACCAAAAAAGACAGCCACGCCACCTCCGTGCCCCCGTTTTCTGATTTTGCATGACTGCACTTTTTCTGATTACAGCCTGGCAAAAGTGTTGCCGTTTATCAGCAATCAAGGATGGCAAGTGTGTACTCAGCTCTGCTGAAGCACGGTAAGTCTCAGCTGAGGATCTGTGAGTTTTCTGGCATGAACTTGCTCAGCTTGCACAACTGTCTGCTCTCACCTGCCATGCCCAAGTGTAGTATTGAAAGGAGTTAGCAGTGACTTTGTAATGAAGATTTTTCATCCACTCCTACGAGGAATTTGAACAAGTTAAGACCCATTTCCAGGGAGGTTAGGACGTCAAAAAATAGAAGGGTAGCATTGTCTGTAACAACGGGCCCAAAAGGTGTGCTTGTCCACCAAGGATGGAATTAAGATTGTGCTTGAAAAAGTCATCTCAAAGTCTGAAATACTAGAAATCCACTAACATTTTGTACTTGCAATACCTGTGCTGCTTAGTCATCAGCCATAAATTTTAAAGTTATAATGTGGTATAACTAAAATATTGGACAATATGAGACAACTGAGATGATGTGAGTTCAGGCAGTGCTGGGTACAAAAAAGGAGTGCTAGATACCACAGGTGCTCATTTTTCATGTGGGGCCAGGGTGCGTTACACGATGGCTGAGCAACTAGCTCATAGGTTGGGCACGAAGAGTTGCAGCGAATGGGGTGACACCAGGCTTGTGAGCTGTCACTAGTGGGGTTCTGCAGGGCTCCATCCTCGGCCCTGTGCCTTCAACATCTTCAGTAACAACCTGGACCCGGGTCTCAAAGGAACACTAAGGAACTTTGCTGGTGACACTAGATTGGGAGGAGCTGTTGACTCCTTTGAGGGCAGAGAGGCCCCCTGCAGAGAGACCCAGACAAATGAGAGAGTTGGGCAATCACCAACCATGTGAAGTTTAACACAGGCAAGTGCTGGATTCTGCACCTGGGATGGGGCACCCCTGGCTGTGTGGAAGGACTGGGGAACGAGAGGCTGGAGAGCAGATGCAGGAAGGGACCTGGGGGTCCTGGTCAATGGCCAGTTGGATCTGAGTCAGCAGTGCCCTGGCAGCCAGGAGGGACATCCCTGTCCTGGGGGCATCAGGCCCAGCATTGCCAGCCAGGCCAGGAAGGGGATTGTCCCACTCTGCTCTCGGCTGGGGCGGCCTCACCTCGAGTGCTGGGGGCAGTTTTGGGCACCACAATACAAAAAAGACAAGATGCTATTAGAGAGCATCCAAAGGAGGCCACAGGGATGGGGAAGGGTGGAGGAAAAGCCTTATGCGTCTTTGGTACTGCTGTGTGCTGCAGTTTTAACAGCTGTGCTTATGCATATGGAGAAGGGCCTTAAGTTATAAAAGCCCCTTAAAAATGATCTGCTACCTGCCAGCATATATCCCTGTGTATCTCCATTTTTCAACGTACCTGAAAACACTACACTTTTGGGAGGAGCTGGTGGTATTTTGGGGAGCATGCTAAAGTTCAGACATAGTGGTTTTTTCCACGATAGATCTGTAGGTTTCCACTGCCTCTTTGGGATGGAACCATATTCCTTTCTGACCGCTCCAGTACTGAACAAATGCCTAAAGACAAAATAACCGCTAAAGGGTCCCCTGGCTCTTTTCATGCCATCTTCTGCTCACTGCCTTTGTTCACTTTAGCTCAGGTTTGCTGCTATTTTTGGCAGCAAAGAGCAGATGCAAATGGCCATCCTTCAGCAGGCTCTCAGTTTCCACCCCTACCCCTTGGGTCACCTTTCCATTTTGTCAGTACATGAAGAAAGGATACAATCCAAAGACAGCATGGCATCCCTCAAACTGATAATGGACAAGAAATCCAATGTTACAGCATGTCTCTGCAGACCTGTGCTGCATGGTGCTGGCAGGGCGCTTCCCTGAGCTCTGCTGCGGCTTTGTGCTGGTGAGAGGGTGAGCTGATGGCACACCTGGCTTTCTTTACCCACTGAACTGCTGTGGAGTGACGGACAAACCTGTTGTGGTGGGGAAGGGTGGGGAAGTGGAGAGATAAGCTTCAGCAGCACCATGGGAAGTACCGTGATCTGGCCATGTTGTGAGGAACCCAGGGAAGAGAGAGGTAAGTCCTGGTGAGGTGTAACTGCAGAGAGAAGGCGGTGGCAGTGATCTGGCAGAGCAGTGCCATAGTGCAGTCTAAATAAAGTTGCTGATGTGTTTTTTAAATGCTTGCACTTGGCATTGTCAAAGATCTGAATCTCTCTGTGCTTCGTGTTTCTGTCTCCAGGAAGGGGTGTGGGTCATCCCTGGCAGCCTGGGTGATGGGCAGTGAGGGGCATTGGCAACAGGGCTCTTTCTTAAATCCAAATGGCTGCAGGGAGAACGTGTCTGTGGCTTAGAATGATGGCCACCTGTTACGGTAAGACTGCCAAAGCAGTCCTTCTCGTCTGCAACTCTGTCTGAGCTGGAAACAGCCAGAACTTTCTTTGTTTTAGAAGAATACTTTCTGGGTGCAACTATCTGAAGGAGCAGGACAAGGACCAGCCAGCCTTCTGGATGGTTCTTTCATACAAACATTCACAGGATTTTTTTCTTTGTAAATTAAGTAGCTAATCATATTTTTAAAAATGTAATGTCCTTCATGAATGAATAAAGAATAATGCAAAATTATCTTCCAAATTCATTACGGATTTCCTTTGCACTCACAATGTGCAAAAGCCGTATCAGTAGGAATGGAAGTGCTACACCCCTTCTGAAAACAAAATGTTCTTATGGAAACTTGCCATGAATGTGGTAAATGTGCCCAAAAAAGTACCTTCACTCCACTCGGCATAGGATATGCCTAAAATTAGATACGGTGGAGATACTGAAATGCTCCAGAAAATGAGGTGTCAGAAACTGCCTGATGAGAAGCAGTTTTCAGGACATCTTGGTCAGCAGGAACTGGAGGGAATTTGGTGAGCAGCTCTGGGGTGAGAAAATGCAATATGCACTATTTCATAGCATGATGCACATTTTCATAGCATGATATTTTGTCATCTCTTGTTTCTTGGTGTTTGTTACCTTTTTTTCTCCTTTTCAGAATAACATGGAATAGCTGATATAACAATACCATGACAACCTCAGCTTTTGTTTAAAAATCATGTTACTAACCCTTATGAGTCATTTTAGAAAATTACAAAACACAGAAGGCAAGTAAAATATCCTGAAATATATATATCACTTCTGAGATCTTATCCAGTGTCATGATTTTTTTTTTTTTGGACAATGTTGAGAGCAGTTTCCACATCTTAGAAAAACAGGAAACAGGGGAGGAGAATTTAAAAAAACAAAAGGAAGAAATGTCTGTGTCATTTTATTTCTCCAGTCAAGCAATACATCCAGCAGTGCTGCTAGTAAAAGCAGTAGAATGTTGATATGAAAGAACCAACCAGAAGGCTGTCTGGTCCTTGTCCTGCTCCTTCAGATAGTTGCGCCCAGAAAGTATCCTCCTTACCCGAAGAAAGTTCTGGCTGTTTCCAGCTCAGACAGAGTTGCAGACACGGAGCCCAGCCTGTCCTCTGTGAGCTGCATGCTCAGCCCAAGTGGCCACACTTGCTGAGCCCCGGGTTGGGTGAACCCAAACCAGCTGTTGCAACATGGGTGGGAAGTGGGTCCAGCCTCTCCTATCAGCCATGCTCCATCTCTGACTTAGTGGAAGTAGGTCCCAAACATGGTTTTCTGTGAAGAGAATGCCAACCCCCCCATACTTTCAAATCTCCAGTTGTTTATCTAATTATGTTTAGGATCTTTTGTGACCTGGCCCTGGAATGGGTTTCCCAGACCAGTCATACACACGCAGCATGTAGTTTTGCTCCAAGGTCAGCACCTCATGTAGAACTAAATCATTTGGGAACTGTGGTAATGATGAGAAAATTAGGACATGTGGCTTATTGAAAAATCCAGTGTTTTCAGTTCGTCTCTGGCTTTTGAACTATGAGAGTGCATTTGGGGTCAGATATGGGGTTTTGATGTTTTTTAATGTAACTATGAGAACTGAAACTCACCTCTTAAACAAAAGCTGAATTCTCACCAAAACACTTCAAGAACTGCACTTTGAAGGAAAACAATATCATGGTGCTTGTGAGAAAAATACAGGAACTTGGTAATACTTGGCCTATTCACTTAGTATGCAAAACCCTTAGGGCATCTTTTATTTATCTGCAGCACACAATCCACATAGACTATAAAAATAATGGATCTTGCAGCCTGTTGAAAGTATCCATCAGTTCTGTAAGAATGGACCTACTTATTATATGTAGAGACCATATTTGATCTTGCTTGGATAAAACCAAGCAATTTCCTGTGTAGTTAGCAAAGAAAAATATCACCCATGCCTTTTTATTGCATGCACATTTCTTTAAAGATCTGTTGTACATCTGAAATTCTGAATGGGTCAGTAATTTGTCTAAGAAGCTCTTTCCCCTACAAAGGGAAGTATTAGCAACAAAAATTCTGTGCCTCATTTTTTTTTTTTTTGCCACAGTCAGGTAATTCAGTTTGTGACTAGTTGTTCAGTGAAGTATTATAGCAGGCAACATTGCTATAAAAACTGTGCATGGTTCATGAATATGAATCCTGCCAGACTCCTGCTTTCATCGAGTGCCATTTGTTGTCCTCAGGAGATGGCACTCCACACTCAAGGTGGGTCACGTAGCACTCAGTGCATATTGCAGGTAATGAGGTGGGGAGGTGTAATGTTCAAAGGCAGGCAGAGCGAATGCCTGCGTCAACTGGGTGTCTTGCTTCCTTCAGCATTGTTGTGGAGGTGCATCCCATGTTTATTGAATCAGAATAGGAATGAGTGAGACAGTAGTCAATCATAGTAGTCAGCATCATCAGAGATTATATCCCCAGCTGTATAGTGGGTGTTTCATTGCTACAGTTGTGACAGGCGGTCTGTGTCTCGGTATATTGACAATGAAGGGCAAATCTTGAACCCTTTTCTCAGTGTCAATGTGTGGAAGCTGTAGAAAATGGGATTTTTTTTTTTCTTTCAAATTAAATATTTGAGACCAACCTGATTTCAGGTACAGCCCTCTCTTGATATATTGGTATATTGTCTCCTCAACAGCAGATCCAGGCAGTTTTCATTGAGAATAGAATAATAATCAAAAAGTTCTCCCAGTCTCTCAGGACTCCTACATCTATGTTGACATTGCTCAGGCCAACAGGATGACAGTCTGTGTCACTGCTTAAAACAGTTCTCTTATAAACAAATGCTGAAGCTTTGCATCCTGCCTAGGAATTACAAATAAATATATCTTTTTTCAGCAGAAAATATTGTAAAGAATTGAGAATCCTGTTTGGCAACAACAATAAAAAAGCTTAATAAAAAGGAATTGTGCTTTGCAAAGCATTTAAATCCAAATTAAATATGGATTATGTCAATAATGGCGATGATGTAACTCATCATGGATATTTATTTATGTATTTATTTAGCAGAAATCTGCTATATGAAGCAGCTTCTGGTGCAGCTAATTGCCAATTAATTGGCTCCCAGGAGTTAACCACTCCCAGCTGAGGATGTTAGTGACCAGTTTTGACTGTCACTGACTATTTGTGAACTCAGGACATGACACAGCTACAAAATCAGTCAAGAAGTAAAATGTACAGCTCATAATTTTGGTGCAAACTGGAAATTTTGTGGCAGCACAGACAGTCCCGATGACTCTGTTTATTCATGGTAAATAAACTGGCTGCTCTCTGCCCTGGCTAAGCTCAGGCTCTGGCTTAGCCACGAGCCAGCAGTGCTGGGAGAGGTGGCTGCCATGCACCACAGCTGTGCTGTGGCTTCCAATGACATGGCCAGGCACAAGGTGCTGCTCAAGCTTTGCCCTGATCTTTTCCAGCTTATTAACACAAGTGTAGCATCTAATGCAAGAGATTATAAGTGTCCCCTCCTCCCCCCATTAAAATACAAAGACCAAATGAAATTCTGAATCAAGAAAACAGGTAAAAAAAATTACTAGGCTGTAGGGACTCAACAGAATTAAAACTAGCAAAAAAATGCACTTCAAGAGCATTTTCTTAATCTCTAGTCAAACATGAATTTAGGCTATGTGGCAGTTAAGGTATTTAATGCAACTTTCTGGAGTTTTTTGCTTTTAAGTAGCATTCAGAAAACTCTTAATGAAGAACGGATGAAGAATAAAAGGATCTATAAAGCCTGGCATTAAAATAATAGCCATTTAACTTTATATGCAAGTAAAAAACCAGAACTTCTGTATCAGTGGAAAATGAATTATGGCTGCTCTGCTAATATGCTTGAAAAAAAAAACCACTCAAAAATGGCTATAAAAATAACACTGATAATTTAATGTCTACAGAGATTAGTATTTAACAAAATTAAACAATCTTAAAACCTGACCAGTTCAAATACTTATGTTACAATTCCTAGCAAGCAAGAACATGACTGGCCATTATAAACTGCTATTCCAGCATTCCAGCTGGATTTTACTGGGTTAAGAATGTATAATCTGATTATACTACACCCAACTTTAAAGATTTTAAAAATCGGGCTGCTTCAAATACTGACAAAAGTGTTTTCCTTCTGACAGATGTATAAAGAGGTATAAATTTGCCTTCTGAGCACTAACATGCAAGTGTAGTCCATGAGGACTTGAAGAACCAAAGTTTTCTAACTATGAAGGTGTGGATAGAACAGAAAAATGAGTTAAGGAAAGTAAATATTTCAGACATAGTTTCACTAATAATACCCAATGCAGCCTTACAGGGCACGCAACAGCCTGTTTCAGTGATAAGGGTTAGATTTTGCTACCGCATGAGGTACTGTGGAGATCTGTAAATACTTTAAATTTTTATATATTAAAAATCAATACCTGCTCAGCAGGGCACAGCTGTGTACAGCTGCACAAAGGGCAGGGAAAAGGCAGACCTGCCCATCCGGTGGGAAATGGGCTGGAAGTGTCTGTTATCTGGCAAACCTGAGGAGCTCCGGCAAGGATGGAATATCATTCTTATCCTGAATTTAAGGGAATGTTACTGTGGGTGCCAAATTTTCAGGTTGCTGTTCTCCCCTGTAATCAACCAATCTTCGGAATGATGGCACACATCCTTCCCCAGAGAGAGAATAACCTCTGCCTTCTCATCTGTTATTTTAAGAAAATAGAAGACATTAAATTGCAAAGACCACTGATGAACAGAACTAGCAAGTGGATACAACTTGTACGTGCCAGCTGCATTGTGGTGATTTTGGGAGTGTGTTAGGCAGCTATGTTGCAATTAGATGAAAAAATTACAATCTAGAGAAGAGCAATCAAGGCAAATTTGTGCTAACCTCAGTCTTTACAGGACCTTTAATATATCTGGGGCCATTTGAATAGTTCTTTAAAAGTAGTAAGCCATACATTTGGCTCTGGCTTGAGGTATATAAACTGCTTAATGATGATGGTTTGTTTGGAATCCCTTTCCACCAGCAGTGGAGCAGCCTCAAAGGAAAGCAGTACTCAAATCCTGGAAGATGCATTTATGGGACTGTAGTGCTTTGCTATTCATCTGAAACCTGCTGCTTGCCACAGGAGACTGACCGTGCTCAGTAGTCAAACCTCTGCCAAAGTATCCAACACCTTAAACCCACAAAAACGTGGTGGTTTAAAATTTCTACATTTTTGTAAAATAAGTGTTAATTTGTCAGTACTTTTCTTCTACCAGGAGCGGGTTAACCAAGAGAAACTTGACATCAAGAAAGCTTTTAAGCCTCTGTTTCGGTAACATAGTGGCCACAAAATAATCTGCTGCTTCAACAGCATTCAAAGGAGGTTCCACTGGCATGTGCTGACTACTTGTAGGAAGGGCACATCTGTACGGTAAAGACCTCACTACAAGAGATACGATGTGGGGATATTCTCATTACAGTACTTGAGTCAAACGCAAATGTTCCATTAACCATAAACAGCACTGGAACCTCTGATCCAGTTCTCTGGCTTGTAAGCATCATGCTCTCCTGAGTATGTATGTGGGCATACACTAGGTATGACAGATGAATTTACAAACCCTTTTGTCCAAAACTGCAGGGCCTAATTGAGAAGAAAACCTGGTTGTCCCTATCAGGTCAGTGCTAGCCTCGACCTGCTGGAGACCAAACATTTGGATGATGCGTGCAGAGGACACACTTGCACTAAAGCAGATAAATGGCCAAGAGGTGCTGGGGATCAGGCCTCTTAGGAACACGTGAAATAATAAAGACGATGGCAGATGTCTGCTAGTACATGGTTTTATTCAGCTTTATTTAAGTAATACTGTTACAGTGTGCTTATTTCAAAGGAGAAGTTAAAGCCTGTATGACAGGATTTTGTTGTTGTTCTAAATTGAAACTCCTTTTGTTCTGTTAATCCTTTCACAGGCTGCAGGCTCTGTCTGCTCTTTTCAGGCACACAGTCCACTGCTTTATTTCCTGCTCCTCTGTTCTGACTCTTGTACTTGGTCTGACTTCTCTACTTCCTTAACTTCTGACTTGTTCTCCTCTTCTCTTGCCAGCGTTGGGATATGTGGGCTGCATTTCATTACCATGAAGAGGAAACCTCAGCCTCCCATGCCCTTCTCTGTATGCTGCAACGATAAGGCAGAAGTATAAGGAAAAGCCTTCTCCTAGGGACTAGGTGACATTTTCAGTGGGATATTCTCAAAGTGAGCTCCCACATGCTACCGCACTCAAAGCAGCCTATGCAGCAGTACAGCCGTGTCCAGGAGGGGATTACAACCAGCTACTTTTGCTGAGCTTCATATTGCACCTTCCTCTTCTGCCTTATTCCCTGACATCAGGGACCTTGAGCAGGGTTTATTGCAGGGCAGTGCTGCCAGGTGAGGATGAGGGAAGCTCACAGACAGCTGCAGAGCAGCTTTTTGGTAGTTCCCACTGCATCCCCACTGGCAGCAGTACATGGGTCTATGGGGAACAGAGGCTCAAACTTCCCCCTTGACTGTGAGACTTCAGCACACAAAGGAGCTACTGTGACCCTTGAGGCAAAAGCGAGAATGCTTCAACCCTCCTGCTTATTTCCAAAGAGAAACTGAATGCCAAACCTACCTTGATGCTGTGAGACGGATGTGGAAGAAACCCCCTGTGCTGTTCCTAAAATGCCCGGATTGCCCTGGTAAGAAAGTGCCGCACTGCACAATGACTGCTCTCTAAAAATAGTGCAGCTTTATGTTGTATTGGCCCTTGTTATCTGTCCAACATCTGGCTTCTGTGCTCTCTGGATCTCAATATCCTGACTTGGAATTTTACAGGCAAAGGGCAGAAACCTGTCATTAAATCTCCTGATGCAGAAATGGGCAGTGTGTAAAGCTCTGCCCTGCAAGCTTGCTGGATGACATGGAGGTCTTCTCTAGGACACTGTGTGACTGATTACTAACAGATAAATTCTGATTTTAAAGAAAGCAACTGATAGTGGAGATCGGCCTGTCTGTAGCAGCTCAAGGGGCAGATGCCCGCCCATTCAGATGATTTAATGTTTGTCCCTCAGCTGAAAAATCTCACAAATGATAGCTGCACCTCTGGGAGCGCTCTCACAGGGCCCTCTACACCTGCAATGATTTTCAGTATTTACCAAGAAGAAAAGCAGTTACAAAATGCTGCCGTAAAGCTCACCAACTCAGCTATAACAACAGCCAAAGAGTAAAGCTATGACAGGGAGTGCTGTGGGTCAGACAAGGACAGCAGGACATATCCAGCTTCTTGGCAGCCCACTCTTCAGCCCTACTCATGCAATGGTAAAGACCCCTGCACCAGCTTTGAAGCATAATTTGTTTAATGGAAAATGCTGGAGTTTCTTCCTTTTTTCTCCCCCTAACTCTATTCTTTTTGCTCATTTTGATTGATCACGGTGAACAGATTATTCAGTCTGGAAAATGAATCAGCAACTGCTGTCCAGTGGGAAAGCCTCTGGCTGTCCGTTCCTGAAAACTGTCAGTTCTCATGGATGTGTCATTGTCTGAAATAAAAAGACTAAAGAAAACATCAGTATGCTATTTTGAGAGTTACACAGCACACAGAAGGATTTTTTTTGTTACACAAGTCTAGGCTCTAGCAGAAGAAACCAGCCTGGAAGTTGGCACTGTCTCTCCTTGACCTCCGCACTGCTCCACACTCCCTGATTACCTCACACAGCATCTCTGCAGCTTCTTGCTGTGAAAAATGTTCCTCCTTGTGAATTAAAAACTTTGTTTACATGTATTGGTGTCCTTGCAACCCTCAGCTATGACTACCAAAAACCCACGTGTGCTCTGCACAAGCCAAGCAACAGTGTGGGGACTTACGGGGCAGCATTACAGGAATGAGCAGGCCTGGAGAAAAGACACAGCTTGAACTTGATTGCTCAAATGCAAAATAAAGCAAAACCGAATTCCCACTCTTGCCTCTGATTTTCTCTCAGATTACTGGGTTTTACGCCTTCTGCTCTGATCCCACAAAGACGAGCCCTGCAAAAGTGTCCTCAGACTCAGGCCAGTTGGCAGATTTTGGACTGTGCTTACACATCTTCTGCAAACTTGGGAACCATTAAGAGCATCTTGAAACTAGGCATCACTTAATCCTTCATTTCTGAAAGGGTATAATGGGAACTTCAGTATGCTAAACTTTTAATGTAAAGCTTATTCTTCAATATTACTCTGAATAGTAAAAGGCTAAAATGTACAAAGTGCCTTCCTGAATTGAAATTCCAGTCAATACACATTTAAAACAAAGCTATATGAAAATGGCAGTAACAAATCATCCAAATACATCAACTGTTGTGTTATAGCTCAGGTCATGTTATTGAGAAGAAAGATTGATTTAGAATCTCCTATAAGGTCTACTGCCATTGCCTAGGATCCTAGACAACCTTATTTTGGATGCAAATGTAAACAAGACGTGAACTTCTTGGCAAAGTTTATGGTTGTTGCAGGTCTCACACCACCTTGATCAGAAATCATTCTATCTCTCAAGTTTACATTCTTCTGGCTGTAAATCTGTGTTAGCATATTCTGTGTAGTTTGTTTTACCCCTTAGCAGGGTAATCTCAGCATTTGCGTCTCTCATTCACATCTCTAAGTGTCCTTATCTCTGTTTTATCAAAGAATACAAAGACAGGCTATGGTCAATGAACTGAGATGGATTTTAAAAGCTAAAAAATGGTATTTATGCTTCCTGGGGTGTGTACAACTACTGAACAATGATATTTGACTTAAAGCTTGCACTTAACTTGAAGTGCACTTTGGTTACTAGCTCAGTATGAGTTTAAATGAGATTTACAAACACCTATCAGCTCAGTATACATTTTGACAGACACCACTTAGGATGCTGTGTTGCTGTCCTCATATTTAGAAACCAGTGCTGACTTGTATCTTGACTTTATTTTTATATACATAATTTATTTTTAAAGAACATGTTTACACAATTTTACTGAGGAGAACGAGAAACTCCTGCATTTCCAAAAGAAATGACAGCTTTTCTTGCACTTCTTAAATATCTATGATCTGGGAATTTAAGGACCTGTTGTAATATAATCTCAAGAGTTAGTAATATTACTATATAATATTCTTATACATGTATGAATCTTGTATTTGCAAATATCACAAATATCTTTTGAAATTAAGTATCTTCAGAATTATGAGACTTCATGTTGCTCACAGATGTCTTTATATATCAAGTTTATCTAAGCAGTTGATCAGCTGTATTAAAAAATTCATCACAAGAATGTTGCTCCTGCCCCTGAATAGAAAAACTTGTTCGAAGAATGGTTTTAGTACACAGAAATATAGAATTAAATTAGCTAATCCTGCAAAATACATGTTAACACAGAGTTGAACATCCCTGCCATAGCAGTGTATAGGACCCTGGTTATAATACACACTTTCTGTTCCAGTTTTGCGAGAGATTGGAGATCTGTCTTGTTCTTCTTCTTTCCTAGTTTTCTAAAGTAACAGACTTACGTTCAAAGCATGTTCTTTATAAATGTTACTTTACAGAAGTTTTCTCCTTGGTTTGGGGTTTTTCAGTTCAGGCGCTTCTGAGCAGCTAAATCTCAGCCAAGAATTCCTCAGACTATTTCAGAGGGCCTCAAAGGGAAACAAACGGATTTCAATATGGTATATTCACAGACCTGTCTTTGGAGAAGTTCTGTGAGTTGATGGCTAGAAGTGAATTTGTTCCTTTCGGCCTTTGTGTGCCACTTTCCCTGTCTGAAATACAGAGGATGATCCCTACCTGCTGCAAAGGGCAGCCAGGATGCTGCTCCTGTTCCCTGACCGTGTTTGGCCAATGACAAGTGTGTTCATTTCTAGATTTGTGGTAAAATGAGTGAATGGGACTGGCCCCCTGTAACTTCAATTAACGAGAACAGATTACACTTGTGGGCATTACTCTCTGCTGTGCAACCTGAACACAGTAAGGTTCATTCTTACCTGCTTCACTGCCAACTGCCAGCCTTGCTCAGGCATACGGGCAATAAAGGATTAACGTGTATTGTACCTAGCTGCTTTAATTTAATTTAAAGCCTAATCCTATGAGGCAATGAAGTCCTCTGTTGCCTTCAGTAGGATTTGAGGGACTTGGGGTCAGTTAAGAAAAGGGTCTTTAATTTTCTGTCGGGAGCACGAGCATGTGAAGGAGAGCTATTCCTTTTGTACGCACTCGTAATATGTACAGGATTGGGAACCTTTTGTAATAGTCTGCTTAAATCTTACTGTGTTGCTAGGGAACTGGCCGTATCCACAACCAAAAAACATGGAGACATTGTGTCCTACTGGTTTCTGGCAGAGTTTACCATAAGAAATGGCTTTATAGCAACAAGATCTACTAGCAGGAGTACAAAAATGGTAATTTGTCAGCTTCTTTTTTTTTAATTACAAATATTTTAATTCTATCACACACATGGAAATCCCTTTCAAGCTGAAGGCTAGGCACGTAAGGACACACCAGAATCAAACACTTCTTTCCTTTACTCTTTAAAATACCAGCTATTTTTAAATTTACTTGAGTCTAAGTACAGTGTTTGGAAGCTTAACAAGGTTGGATACTCTCTGCTCTTTTGTACTAAGGTTATTACTATTTTCAAGGCACGTATAAAAATCATTGATTATGTATGTTTCCAAAATGTATGGCTTTTCAAGTTTTCAGACTGCATTTAAAAGTATCAGAAAACAGAAACTTGTATTTATGGAGACCTAGAACGACATTTCTGATACAGTTTCTTACCCTTTTCAGGACATCAGAACTGTCTTTGTTGTTTTAAATTAGTGATAAAACAAGGCTTGACACCCCAGATACCAAAGAATAAGTCTGCTATCAAAACAAGACAAAATCTGGGCAGAGAAAAAAATAAGCCATGCGGAAATCTAAATCAAATGTAGTCTGAGATGGCCACCCTTAAAATAAGCAAGTAAATCCTGTCCTATTAAGCTCTCAGGAGACCTGCTAAAGAATTTTGAAATAATCCAGACAAGGAACTCAACCCCCGCATCGTCATTCTTGCCAGTCCTTTTCTAGCAACTCCCTAAGAAAAAATGATCCCTTGGGTGTTTCGTACAAAAGGATGAATTTTTATGATATAAAAGCACACACTTTAAAGCGGTAAGTCCTCATTCCTTGGCAGTCATTATCTTCAGATTTATGGAGAAGCATATATTGATCCTTTCCAAGACACAGGTGGGCAGGGAGGCAAGAAACACTTTTCAGGATTACTCAGCCTTCTTTGTGGGGCCTGACTAGGAGCAATCTCACAGCACAATACTATTAAAAACCTATCATTTATGGCACCTGTTAATAGTTTTTTCTCTTTCTGTCAGGATGGTTGCACAATTTAACAGCAAAAAGATGGAACTCACTAAGGAACTGGGACAATAGCCAAGTAAGGATGTTTTTTCTTGTCAGACCTGCATGTCATGCACATGTACACAAGTGCAATGGCCTTTTCACAAAACTCCTTGCGTTACAGAGAAGGCGTTTCATTATTCAGACCTCAACTTTTGTCCTCCACTGTCAGGATGCATCTCTATAAGACAGCAACTTTTTATACCAACTGCTCACCCCTGCGTGATTTTCTAACCCAGCGTTAATGTACAATAATTAACGTGCCTATGCGTTGACCAGTGCTACAGGTGAATCAGATATTTTGTGACGGGCAGACTTGTGATACTCATTGCCATAGACCACATTAATATTATGGATTTTAGCTCTCTGACCCAGTGTATTCAACAGAATGACATTCTTCCTTAATTTGATTTCTCCTGGTATTTGTAGATGTAAATAAGGTCCTTACATTGTTCAAACATAATTTTTTGTAGTATACTATATTAAGATGTTTGGCCTGATCTAGATTAAGTGGCTTCACGTAACTGTTGAAAGAGCTATTGTTTTTCACAGCAGAAAAACTGCCACTCATCCAGATCACTGACCTATTTCTTGGAATTAGAAGTAACCTTTCTGAGGTTTTACTGATTTTAAATGGTATGTTTTACACTATTGATATTCTAGTCCCACATTTGAAGTGTGATTATGCCATTATTTAAGGATCAGATAAAAAAAATTCAACTTAATTTTCAGATGCAAAAAAAATTTTAGTTTTTTGTAAGTTGGTACTATTCTAAAGAAAACGTTAAATGAATCACAGCAATTCAGCTCTGGGGGTTATTCCATTACCCAATGATACAGAAACTCCTCAGGCTTAAACATCACCAGTATAGTCCTAGCCACTTTTCTTGCTCTGAGATCCAGTCGAATTTGTCTCTATTGCCTGAAAGAGATGATGAACCATGTCTAGGAGCAAGAATTTAAGCAGCTCACCCTAACACTAGATTGGTTCATATATTACCCTGCAATCAGAAAACCAGAATCTACAAGTTCCTGAAGATGAGAACAATTTGTAGACTCACTCTTCAAATCTTGCTTTTCAGCCTTGACTTGCAAAGGCCAGTGCCAGAAGAAAACATTAGGAGAATAAACTAGTACTGCATAAAGAGATTGTGTGGAGGCTGATGTGAATAAATGTATCTACCACTACACGTTTCTCCTCTGCAGGACAACAGGGCTTACATATTCTCTATGCTTTCTCACTATACAGAGAGGGATACAAGCATTTAAAAAGGAATTAGGGTGTTGAGATGCTCAGTCAATGTTGGATTGCTGGCTGTTCTTTGCCATGGAACATCTGCTAAAGAACTCTTTGGGAGACTTCTGGGTTTTTCAGGACTAGCAGAAAATATCAACAGTGTTAGGATGTTTTATATTTGGGGCACTTCGGTACTGACAAATGCCTTCTCATTTTATCATGCTGCAATCAAGATGACAAAAAAGTGTGGCAGCTAGTAGAAACTCCCCCCACAGTCTAACTAAAAACAGGGTCTCAAAAGGAAAAGTTTGGCACATGAAAAGCTGCAAACAAAAAAAAGCTAAACCTCCACCAAACCACTTCTGCTTGTTGTAAGCCTGCCAAAGCAGAACAGACTTTCTCAACAGAAAAGGCTACATTATGCTAGAAGGAAATGAGCTGCAAGGCACAGGAAAAGGGAACACGAGTGGAGATTTATGGCACTGCTGAAAGCAGGCACTGTACTGCCAGATCAGGAGTGAGACACTTACCAAAGGATGCTACCTTTGTTAGTTCATCTATCAAGGAAGCAGTTTCTGTTGTAGGGTATCTAAACTACTGGCATTCATAGCAGAGAGCTCATCACTTCAGCCTTGTGATCAGAGTAACTGTGTCCCAGACAGAATTTTCTAATTTTTCAGACGGTAGGAAGGTAAAAATCCCCTAAAACCTAGCAAAACTTACCCAAACTAAACCCACTCAAACCAAAACCATCAGTCAATGAATACTTGATAGCTAATGACTTGGAAACAGAATTGTGTGGCAATTGTTGCAGAGAAGTACAAATTTAGCTTTTTTTTTTTTTTTTCTCTTCATATTGTACATGTGGGACTTCAAATGCTGAATTCTCCTTGATATAGACTGCAGCAGAAAGGCACATCTGTGGACAAATAAAACCCTTTTCTTTGTCCAGAAATATTCAGTGAAGAAAAACATAAAGTTAAGGCTTTTAAGGCCCTTTTTTCCCCCTCCTCCTCTGCCAGGAATTTCTAATTACAGCTCCTTTTTAGACTTCCTCTGTAAGTAAGTTTAGTCTCAGAAGTAAGCTGCTACCCTGGAGAGTTTTCAGCTCCCTAAACTCAAGTGAAAGGCTACCCCAAACAATTCTGATGGAGAACTGTATACTGAAACAATCTTGAAGAACGTGGGAACATGGTATCACCCCTAAAATACCATGCCATAAATATAACTTGCATTTCGGATGGGCATCTCTAGCTTTCTTTTCTTCCAAATGCAGGATCAGATCTTTCTCAGTGGTATGAACCTTTTTTTCCTATTGGGTACCATACCAAATTATGGATACATATCAGTTTGAATGTACATATGGAACCTGGACATGTAATTTTCAGTGGTTTTGAATCTGAGCCTAAGCCTCTGGACTATACGGAAAAAGCATTCACAAGTTCCTCAAAAGTATCTTTGTGGTTTCTCACTAGTAAGGAGTATGTGCCATTTATCTTGAACAAAAATTGACTGCTGACTTTACTAAACCATAATTTGCAATTATGAGATACTGAATTACATTTCTCTACAGTCCAGAGCTAGATCCTGAACTACTGCCCTGAAAAAAACCCAGTTGTGCATTTGTAAATACTTTGTGTGCTACATCAGTAAGTGCCATGTGGCACCAAATGCTCAAAATATTAGTTAGCAAGGTGTGTAACAGATAAGGAAGGCTGACTCCTTTCTAAAGTGTTTAGAAATGCATTTTTTTTGAGAGACAGAACCACTGAAGTGTAATCTGTATTACTCTCATAAGTCAGTGAACAAAAGTATGTCCTGAAACTTCAGTTTGCTATAAAAATGAAATGCTCTCGCATGGATTCAGAGGGAGAAAATTCTTGCTGCAACACCACTGTTTTCTATGGCTCCAGGCAGGATCACAGAAATCGGGAAAAATCATCCAGTGATGTGGGCAGGGTCTTTTGCTGTTCTTTTCAAACATCTTTCTTTCTGCTGCGGTCCCATAACTTGGATACGACTCCAGTGAAGTCCATTGGGTCTGACTAGGAATGATCTCCTAATGATTTGATGTTACTTGATAAACAGATGGATCTGATTCAATGACCAAAACCCAGTCCACTTAAGCAAAGGCAGCACATGAAACGTGATCAGAGAGGATACAGCAAGCACTGGGCATTAATACCTATCCATTTCCACTTGCAAAAGAGGAATATGAAGGCTATTCCCAGTTCCATGCATTCTCTGTCCCCAGTGTTAAGCTAGCAGCTTGCTGAATCCTGTACTAGGTTTCAGCAGATAAAGACTATCTGTGGGATTTTAAAGGATGTTAGAATGGCAAGAGGTATAGCAGTAAGGAGACAGCCAATCGACATACAGGAAGGCTGGCAAATAGTTTTCTGTTAATGACAAGGAGGAAAAATCACATTGGAGTGCTGCACTTGGAAGTGATATTTATGCAAATAAAAACTTCCCTGTTTATGCATATGCAATTATTTGTATGTAAGTACAGATATGATGACAACCAAGGCAACTCAGTTGTTCCCTTGATGGACTATCATGGTGTGGGCAGTAACTTGCACTACATACAACCCTGCCATAAGGAAGCATCTCCGATGTGAAGAGGTTTTTCAGCTTGTAGGCATTCTGCTGAAACCATCCACTGGGTGGCTGAGTGACGTCAGCTATGGATGAAAGTAAGCACGTGCTGTTGTCTGGGCAATGTGGACAGATAAATTCCAGAGTTACTTTCAGAACTAGCAATAACTGAACGAACTGATCAGCTGAGCACAGTTTCGTTGTCACCACTGGACCTGAATCAGGAACCAGTTTATAAAGGACCTTACATCAAATTAGTGTGTGAGTAGAATAAGTACTACAAGCATTTTTTAAGCAATGCCAAGCCAGCTGATGCAGATAACTTGACCGCCTGTGCTCAGCAAAATAAGGAGATGTATTTCGTTTTAGCTGACATATTTTATTGTAGCTGAATTTGTAAGTCTTCTAGTAGGTCTTATATAGCCTGATATTAAATCATTCCCGAGTATACAAAAGACTTCATCATAATCCAAGTATTACCCTATGGCTACTTTGTTGCAGTTTTACAACCACATAAACAAAGGTTTTAAGAGATGTTTAACTGTTTGTTTTATATAATGTTACTTGATCTGTATTAAACAGTCAAACAACCCTTTTTACACGTTATATATGCAATTTGTATATACAGTTAAACATACATTTCTAATGTAAGAATGGTGTATTTTGTTTTTCCAACCCAAAGAACCAGGCTGGTATCAGACATTAATCAGTGCGCACTTTCTAGTTCTAGTACTTTTCTAAAGAACAGTGGAATGTAGTAGAACTCACGCAGAGACAAGTCATGGAGCTTCTTACTTAGCTTTTCATTTACACAGGCAAAACTCCAAGGAAGGCACTGTATCACTAATATTCCTGTGCTCAAAGAAAACACACGTGCAATAAACTTAATTACATACACAGTTCTACAAATGATATGTAAAGCCAGCTATGTGTATGTGCATGAAAGAACTGTTCAATTAAATACAGCATCAATTTCTTTTGTCTGCTAAATAAAACCTAGTGTGGATTTCAAACAATTATATAGTATCTATAAGTTATTATCTAGGAGATAATAGCATATGTACGTCCCTACTTTTTAAGCTGTATCACTTCATCTAAGTATTGGTAAGCTTGATTTGTGGTGTATTTGATTGCATTAGAAGATTATTAATGTCTGGAGCCCACGAGAGGTTTGTTTTCACTGTACGTAACCATGTTTGAGAGAGAGCAGCTTGGGTGCTTCTACAGCAAGTATCAGGCACGTTCCAAAAGTGCTCTTTCTGTGGCAGAGATGAATTGCCAGAGAGATTTGTTACTACTACTAAACACTGTTCAGTTTTACAGTCATTAACTACCAGTCTCTTTTTAGAGTTATAAGGTTTTGTATTTAGTACCTGCATTTAGGATGCTCAGAAGAGGTGCCTTCTGCCTCAGGGCGAAATAAAATTTGGAAACAGCCTTTTTTTGTAATCAGGCTTGTTTGTAAGCGAGTTAAAATATATATATGAAGTAATGAACGATAGACTTAAGTTGTATGAAAGCTAGGCTGCTGGCAGAGATCAGGAGACTGTTCTATGGGGTGGATATATGACAGAAATATTATATTCCTAATTTGATGTAGTTTATTATGCTATTTTTTCTGAATATTTTTTGTTAGATGAACTGGTATTTCTTATGGCAAAACCTTTCAAACCTCTATAAAAGGAGGATAAAAATTTCAAAGGATGAGTTTTGTGAATGCATTAAGACAGCATAGCAATTTATTGTGTTGACAAATACCTTGGCTGTAAAAGTAATAGGAAAATTGCCCTATAATTCAAAACATGGCAACAAGATTGAAAAGAAAGACCTGTTTTCCAGGGAATTAGCACAGGGTATGGGAGCTTCAGGACAACTGGCAAGGTACAGTCTGTCTGCGCCCTCCTTGCTCCCTGAACCAGTATGCGTCCCGTATTCACAGGGCAGGCTGAGCCCCTCCTTAGCTCTAACAGCTAGAGGCATGGCATGTTTAACCTGGATCATGTGATGTACCTGTAAAGGTTGTTTTTATTCCCTTGGTTGCAACTGTGATGGGCTACTAACAGACTAGAAAATATGGAGAGATCCTGCCATTATTGTAATACTCTCAAATATGGTTATAATGGTGATAAAGGTGCTCTCATCCCCAAGCCTTCTCTTTCACTTCATGTTGTGTCTTTCTGAGTGCTCCCCAGCACAATCTGACTCCAGCTCTGCAACTCATATAATGCTTATTTTAAACAAGCAGAAATAGTGTATAGAAGGCAACCGCAAACTTATTAATCACACATTTGTAAGCTCATATTTACAGTATTTTTCAAATACTCCCTCATGTTTCCTCTTCTTAATTACTAGAAGATTGTAATTCTCTATATCCATCCTGAGGCTGATTAGAATTGTAGAACAGTCAGCTAAACCAGAACACTTGGTGTATTGCTGGCAGATCACTGCATCAAACTTCTATTTGATAATATAAAAATATACTCATACATTTTCTGTACCTGCAGCATTTTCATATGCTATTTGAATAAAGATAACCTGCAAGAACATTTAAAGAAAAATAAGAAAGCATAATCTTTATGTCCATACAGAGCAAGAAGAGATTTTTTCAAAAGCAGTTCTGGTTTTCTTGGTGTTCTCAAGCAGTATGACTTTGCTGTGGGATGCATCAGAATCTCTTGTCTAAACCCCTGAAATGGGTTTCCCTCCTCCACTCAAAACCAGGAAATCCAATATGATGGCTGACATAAAAGTCCTGGTCTGTCCTTTGGTCTGTTCCCTAGGCTCTGACACATTGCAACCGTTTTTTCCCTGCCATTCAATCACTTGGAAAGAAGTCTTCTGCTATATTAAATTCCATCAATCAGAAGATTTGTGAGTTAACTGGTTGCCTAATATCAATTTGGACCAACTAGTTTATTTTTTTTCTGAAGGAGTCTTAAATAAGATTTCACTTAGTTAATTCCAGTAATGGCTTGCAAGCTGATCTGATGCAATTTACAGTGTCCTCTGATCTGAGGCTGTCATGTTTTATGCAGTAACACCTACAAAGCTAGACTAAACTCTTACTACATACCACTTTGTTACAGAAGACTTGGATATGTGATGTAATTTCATGCATCTGCACACAAACAAATCAAACTAAAAAATAGGATCCTACGGCTGTGTTTCAAATGTCTTCTACGAAAATATGGGGGAATTTGCAGAAGAATTTTTAGGCTTTACGTGGCAAAGCAGATAACCTTCTCTAATACTTAAACCACTTGAGAATACTACAGGTTATAATAAACGTCAGTGCTTTTCCCTGCTCAAATGTCCTTGATTAGATGAGAGGCTATTTCACAGGATTTATTTTGGACAAGCACGACATATATGAATTCTGCTTGCAAGATGTTGCAAATGAGGTTGATGAAAGGTTCACAGTCTCAAGATATCATTCTCTAATACCTAACAAATGATATAGATGCCATAAATCTTCCCTATGGCCAATAGCAACTCAGGGAACACCTAACCCTGGAAGTGCCTTACCTACAGCACTGGGCAGCACTCAATACTTCACTCTAACACAAGGTCATCTGTGCTTAACTGTGATCCAGAACCTAGATTTTTCCCCCCTAAATATGCTGAGGGATTCAAAATAAAGGTATATTTGTATATGTAGAACACATCTTCCCACAAACTGCAGATACAGATTTTAGTGTTTCACTATAAGAAGGGAATGAAATATTTTCCTTTCATATAACAGCCTTGCTCACAATAATCCTGTTCAATGGCATTGAAATTTCTTTTTTTTTTTTTTTTTTGCAAGACCATATCCACCTACATTGGACATAAAGGCATACATGACTAAGAGCATAAAATTGCAGTAGGGCATTATGATCACCTACAGGAAGCATGCAGCGAAGTCCTCTTCCTCAAGCTTGGTGACATCAATCACAAAGACACTTCGGGGTGTCTCAGCCAATTCTGCTACTGAACAGTGTATTCCCATGGATGTGGCAGATCCTGCTGTGCCCGCTGTTACCCCTCTCTGCTGCCATGGACCTTGACCCAACTGTCACTGCGAGTCTTTCGCAAAGGTCTTGGTGAAGGTAATGGCTGGGTCTTCCTACGGGGTTTTCAGGCTCACTGGCTTAGTACAGGCTGCTTGGGCAAATTTTTCTTCCCCACGCTTGCCCCCACATCTCCAGCGCAAACGCCACAGTGAAGGAGCACACCGAGGAACGGTGCTGAGCACACCCTGCCCCAATTTCCCAGTTTTGACTCGATTATGGGAGCAGCAAGCTCAGCCCCGCTGGCTGACTGCTCTGCCAGCGATGGCTGCTGCGGGAAGCGGGAGAGCACCGCTGCCAACCGGTGCAACAGATACTGCGGGTCCCGGGACACGCTCGAAGTGCCTTCTGAAAGCCCACGCTGCCACCTTCACTTTGAAGAACCCCGATCTCAGATAAACAAATCAATCTGGTTTAGCCCTAGAAGTAAGCGCCGCAGAAGCCTGAAGAGCTCAACTGTCATCAGGAAAAGACTAGGAAACCTCACGATTTTGCGTTCAGCTGAACGACTGGGCAGAGGTGGCTTACTCCAACTGGCACTTCAGCCCAGACCGTGTGTGACAGCTACTCGCCGCTCAGCTCGACACTGAACGAGCAGCGCCGTACCATGCAAGAGCGCGCTGTCCCCTCCCCGATACCGCCACATCTGACCGCGGAGCCGTGCATCGCCACACCGCCGCCTGTCCCCGCGCCGGCCGGCCCCCGGCCCAGCGGCAGCACAGTCAAGTGGAACGGGCTGTCAGCGCTGCCGCGGGCGCGCAGAGGCGAGACGCGATGCCCTTACCGATGATGATGGCACAGGCGCTCACCAGCCCGATCTCCTTCTTCAGCGCCACCCGCTCGGGGCCGCCGGGCGCGCGCTGCTCCCCACCGGCCATCGCTGCCCGCGCTGCTCTGCCCCGCGGCTCCGCGCGCATGCGCCGCCCAGCTGGCCGGTGGGCGGGGGGGCCGCGCCGGACGGGGGGCGCGGTCACGGGGGGCGCGCGGAAGGTGCCCCGGAGCCCTCACGGGTGGCGGTGGCCGAGGGTCGCGCATCATTCGAAGCGCGGCCGCACCGACACCTGCGGGTGTGTCCCCAGGAGCTGCAGGGACAGCAGACCCAGCGCTGTGCGGTGAGGGCTAAATGCCGAGCGGTGGGCTCGGACATGTGGTGTGTCGGGCAGCGGGTCCTACTCGGTGCCACGAGCCAGCCTGGCGCCGTGCCGGGACTCCCTGACAGAGCCGACTCCGCACGGGCTCCGCGGCGGCCGCCTCCTGTTGGGCTCTATTAGTTGAGCTAGTGCGATAACGTAAAGAACAAACACTTTATTGCTTGTCATCAGTACTGCCAGTTTAGCGCAGTTAAAACCAGCCCAAGATTGGCTGGTTTCCGTACTTTTTACGTTAGTTTCTCCCGTCTTTCTTCCTACGCTGTTTCACACTTCTGAAGGGATCAAGCCCCAGCCCATGCCTGCACCGGCTCCTTCGCACCCGAGGGGGCTGCCGGGGCTGCCTCCTGTGTTCCCCGCAGCCCCCCGGGGCTCGCTGTGCAGACAGCAGTTGTTGACGAGCTACAGCTGCTGTTACTTGCCGGGGAGCTTAAAGAAAGAAATGTTTCCTTTCCTCACACAGGGGATGGAGCTTAAATGTTGGGATCTTTGTCTGTTCGCAAATCTTTTGATTTTGTGATCTCTGTGAACAAACTGCCTCCACAAGAATGTCAGTGAATGAGGTCTCCTCTGCTCTCATATGACATCAAAAAGCTAAATCGTAGTTTGGAAGCCTGGGCTCTTCCCTCAAGTTGTAACAGCCAAGGGTTTATTGATGGAAATCCCCAGTTTGTTACTTGTTTATAAGATGAACACCTTCCTGAGAGCATTTTTATGTTCAGAGAAGACCCCCGTGTGAACGACCTATTCTGAAAATGCATAGGTTAAAAAATTTTCATAAGATTATGTGGTAACTGACAACGTGCATCAGTGGGGCAAACAACGAGGCAGTGGGAATTGGTTGTGGTGGGGTGGAACAAGGGATGTCTGGTTCTTCACCTCAGTGAAGGAAGTTGGGAAGTTTCTGTGGTGACATCACTCTGATTTTCTTTGACTTTAGAATGAAAAGTACGACCTGACATCTGGTGAGTCTTTTGAGAAAATCCGTGAACTATTCTTAGAAAGCTGATAATTGTAACTGATTTTACTTTATAAAGCTGCTTTATACTGCTGGTGTTCTGGACAGGCTTATTGATTTTCAGAGGCTGAGGCTTGTTTCCTGAGCTGATCTACTGCTCTGTTTCTGAACGAACTGCCTCACTAACCATTTCTAAAATGTCCTTTTATTGAATTACTATGTGATTTTTATAAGAAACTTTACAAGAAGAGTTACTTTTTGAACTATGTAAACAGTACTACTGTTCTCCTTTTAAAGACTAGGAAATATATGCAAAGACTGGAAACAAAGTTTCAGGTATTCAAAAATAACCTGATGTATTAGGTGTTTCTTCTAGCTGGCTTGATTGACTGCTTCATAGCTATGTTTTTTACTGGTAGCAACTCATGTATATTCTAGTAGGTACCTCTGAAAGTCTCTACATGTTATCCTTATACAGACATTTTAATTTGTTGTGGGTAAGTTTTCTATGATAGTATATTTCTTTAGTAAAAGATTAAAAAAGTCAGTTTGAATGTCATTTAAAAAGTACAAAAGTCAAGAAATATGTGAATGAATGGTGCTTCTACTGAGTTTCAAGAACTTAATGAAATTTAGGATCAATTAACCTTTACAGAACAACCACACAATATGTTAAATGAATGACACTTAGAAGGATAATACTGCGCTTGTTTTCTTTGGCTGTGGTAAAAATGTTGGTTTGCTCTGAAATATGTGTATAATCTTTGTGGTGTTGTGAGGAAGACAGAAATCCCAGTCAGCCCTCTTCTGCAGATTAGTGAGCAACAGAGCATGCTTACTATAGGATGATAAAAATGAGTAGTAGAATTCAATTAACTCTAATAATCTTCTTCAACTCAACTGAACAGTAGCTGCAGGATTTTTTTTTTTAAACATTCTGTCCAGTTTAGAGGGCTTTGCCAGGGAAAATGCTAGATAGTCATTTCTGTGTGCACTCTGCCTGCTGATATAAATATTTTGTTCTGTAATTGTTTCTCCTTACTGAAAGCCAAGAGGAACAACTAAGTGACTATACTGATTTAACTGGTAATAAGAAAGGGAAAACCTAACAGAAAAGCACCAGAAATCTCTCCTTAGGAGAGATAGTCAACAAACCAGTAAAGCTGTGAAAAGCAGAGGAACCTTAAAGCATTTTGTCTTGCTATCCAGTTTCACATTGGCTGCATTTTGAACAAGGCTTTTAAAAGAGCTGTCACTGGAGAACCATGAGGTGAAATCTCAGCTTCGTCGCAGTTAAACCTTATGCAGCAAAATCATTAATGAACTGCCACATCTCATTGTAGCTTAGAATGGCAGGATATTGTCTATTACACCTTACAGTTTCAGCACCAGATGCTGGTTTGTGAGTTTGATCCTTGAGAGCAGCATTGTGCCCTTGCCTTTGTGTGGGGCTATTCCCAGAAGGAATAGGTGGCTTTTGTGGCTGGGCAAGGTGTGCTTCCTGGGCAGCTGTGCTTCCATGGGCTTCTGACATAGCAGACCCCAATGCTCAGCTGCCTGCCCAAGCAGAGATCTTAAAAATGTCCATTTGAAGGGACCTGTAGCTTTGCCCTGAGAGTTGAAATTAAAGGTATACATTTGCCTTTTTCTCAAGATGCTTAGCATTACTTTCATAGGTGCTTCTTTGTGGTATCTCTGCCAGAATGTACTTCCTAATGCAGGTCATAAGCTTGTGAGCAGTTTAGCCTGGTTACTTGGTGGGCAAATGGGGTTTTGGGTGCAGCTGTGTTGGTGATGAAGGAGGATGGTGGCTGTGCAGCAGCAGCACAGTCCCTTCCTGCCACGTGAGACTGACTTCATGCCATATGGATTAAAGGTTATGGGCAAGGGCGTGCAGCCAAGAAATCTGTGCTAGTAACTTAATTTAAGATTGTAGTCCTGGATCCCTGTAGAGAACTTAATTTTTCTCATTTGTCCCTGGAAAAATTCTTTCCCTAAATCCATATAAAGAATGCTTATTTACTGATTATTTTCCCGATGTGTGCATAATAATTTACTTTCCTTTTCAAAGTTTTAAGTGTTTTACTATTGCTGAAGGATTAAGCAGGTGGCTGTTTACAACACAAGCTTTCAATATGCCCACATCCATAGCAGAACACTGGAGTGTAACACAGCAGTGAGCCAGAAACCTGTTGGAAAAGACAGCAGTGACAAAGGTTGCCCACATCAACTGCCAAAAATCGCTCTTTATTTTCTTTTCTTTTTTTCTTTTTTTTTTTAGGCTGAGTGCCTGCCTGCTTCAGTGTGTTTTTTGCATGAGGGTGAAGAGACGGCTTTTCTCTACTTGTGGTAGTGTTGGCTTATTCAGGTTGTGTATTTTGTCCTATTCGTAATATAGTTTCAAAATGAGCAAGTCAGAGGCCATGTACATTCTAATTAATAGTTATCTGAGGCAACACTCAGAGCAAAAAAAAGTCTTTAAATTGTTTTGGATCTGAACATACTGTATCTACTTGAGTGACGAAACGTTAGAAAGCAAAAAAGCCGAAGTTCTTTGTCGGAAGGCAATTGCTGCATAGCAACTGCATAGAGAGGATGCAGTGAAGCTTGCATGTGTTCTTTTTTGTTGCTATTTTTGTCCTTATTTTCTGAAATGTACAGAAATTGTTGAAGTTGTTGGAATGAGTTGTATCATTCATTGCTACTTATGCTTTTTATTTTTAAAAAAAGAAGCAAATAATGCAGTTTGAGTTCTGTATTTTGGGAAGAAAAAAGTAAATTTAATATGCTGTTTGTGAGGGGATGCTGTGACAGATTTCAAATTAATGTGGTCTTTGATATATGGAAAGGGAGCAAGGTTAAAGAAATATAAAGATTCTACATGATTGCAGATATGTGTCCCAGTCTCACTCCGTTTTTGTATCCATCTAAACAAACTTCTGCTGTCTAAATATATAACCAACCCTACAAAACCAAAACATACAATAGTTATTAAAACATAATTCAACTTTGAATTTAATGGGATCCATGAACAGCAGCTGGGAAATAGTTACTTGGAAGAATAACCTTTCTTGTTGTGTATCGTTAAATAAAGCAGTGGGCTGGCTGGTTTAGCAAAAGGAAATTTGGAGAGTAATGGCACTGTAAAATGTTTCTTAATTGTTAATAAACCTGTGAGTAAGGTTTTCCATGTTGTATAGTGTCTGTGGAAAGCTCATACAAAATGTGGGATACTGATCTTAACTGTCCTTTGGATGTGCCCTGCACAAGTGTATGTTAGAGGGATCTGGCCACCCCTACAGCTGACAGCTGGTTTGGGCCTTCGGATCACACTGCAATGGGATTGCTGTTACTCTGTGTTGCATCATGGTTTTGTAGCAGGACAGAAACTTGTAGAGCATTAGTATTAAGCAAGTATACAAACAGGAAAAGGCCACCCATTAGTGGGAAGTGACATCAGTGGGAGAGACTCATTGGAAGCCTTTCCACTTTAATGTGGATGAGTCCCAACAGGTAACCCTAAATCAAGCCCAGGTGCAGATGGATGAGTTACTTGTGGAAAGTATCCTACTCTGCATCACCTTTCTCTATTGTGTTCGGTCTCTAAGACAAAGGTGGAAAATGGTTTCCTTTGCGTCGCGGAAGGGATGACTCG
>VZRR01001060.1:0-38149 GCA_013398015.1 Oreocharis arfaki | reverse complement strand
TCGCTCTCCGCGTGTCCCTACCTGGGCCGGGGCTGCCGGTGCCGGGGTGGCTCTGGGTGGCTGTCGGGCTGTGTCCCCTCCGAGCGCCCCGAGTGTCCCCTAAGCTGCCACCGGCGCGGGGGGGTATTTTTAGCCTCTGTCAGAGAGGAGGGAATGTCACCCACCCCCCTCTGTGCCCCCCACCCCTTGCCGAGGGGGTGAAGGGACAGCGAGGTGACACCACCCACCGGGGCCACCGCTGTGCCAGGCTGGGAGGGCACAGCAGCCAAGGGGGACAGTGGGGACCCCCAGCCTGAGTCGTGTCCCCTGCCCAGCGCTGTCCGCACACCGCGGGGAGGGGGGGGGGTGTCTGGTATTTTAATTGGACCCCCCTCATTAGCGCCGAGTTCATTAGAGGCTCAGAAGAGGCTTTGTGCCCGCGGGGACAGCGGGAACTCGGTGTCCCCAAGCAACGGCGCTGGCAGGGAATACGCGGCCGGTGGGACGTGGGGACACCGGTGCGGGGACACGGTGGGACACAGCGCAGTGGCCCTGCCAACTGCAGGGGCTATGGGCACCTTAAACATCGGGGACCTGCAGCACTTCTGGGGATCCCAAAGCCCACCCCAGCGCGGGGGGCTCCCCCTGCGGTGCCCACCTGAACCTCGTAGGAGAAAGGGGGAGGCACCCACGCGCCCCCCGGGGTTTGGGGGGACCTGCTGGGCTGGGGGATGGGCTGGGAGGGGGGTGCTGAGCCCGAGAGGAGGAGGAGGAAGAGGGCTGAGCCACGATCCCATTAAAGAGCTTAGGCCGCGGGAGGGCGGCGCCCAGCGAGGCAGGATTAGGGGGCCTCGTTCCCCACCCCCCGGGGGTAATTAGCTCCCTTTTCCCCGCAGGAGGAATCCCCCAGTGCCACCGTCCCCCTGGCATCACCCCTCTGCCACCACCCTATGTCCCCGTCACCACCCAGTCCCCTGCCGCCGCTCCGGAGCTCCCAGGGCCGGGGGACACACACAAGCAGGGGCTGACCCCGGCCTCAATGCCCCCCAAAAGTGGGATCACAGCCCACAGACATGAGGGAGCCCCAAAATGATCCCCACTTCCCAAGTCACCCCAGGGGACCAATCCCCACGGGCACGGGGTGTCACGCTGATGCCCCCCCTTATGTAAAGCCCCCTGCCCACCTCCCTGAGATGCTCCGTCTTTTTTTTTCTCCCTGAGCCCTAATCTTTGCCATCTTGGGCTAATTGGATTTCCTGGGTCACATGGCGAGATAAAAAGTCCCCAAATCCCACGGTCAAAAAAAATCAGGTTATCCATGGGGAATTAAGGGAGAGAGCGGGGGGCAGGCAGCAGCGAGGACCCACCGAGGAGTGCTGCCGGCTTGGGGCACCCCAGCATTAGGGTGTGGGGTACCTGGCTTGCCTTTTTTGGAATTTCTGCTTAACCCTCAGTGCTCACCTCGTCCTCGAGGTGTGCGTGTTGTCTCCCTGAAGACCTGGAAAAGCCTGGGGACCTAGAGGAGCTTGTGGAGTTATTGGAGGAGGGGGACGACGAAGACATGGGGAGCGGGGCCAGTGCCGAGGACAAGGAGATGGCCAAGAGGTCCAAGGAGCTGGAGAAGAAGCTCCAGGAGGATGCGGATAAGGAGGCCAAGACAGTCAAGTTGCTGCTGCTTGGTAAGGCTGGAGGGGATGACCCCAGGAGATGTCCCTGTGTTTCCACCCGTTGAGGCTGAGGGGATGGGGATGGGGATGGGGACAGGGAGCCCATGACCCCCTGGGCTCATCCTGCCCTGTCCCTGGTACCCCTCAGACAAGCTGCCATCAGCCTGGAGAGGCTGTCCGGCCACCTGGATGTCCCCAGGGTTATCCCTGGCAAGGGCTGGAGGTGACATCAGCTCTTGGGGATGGCAGGCACGAAGGGGACAGTGGGGGGACAGGAGAAGGGACCAAGGCGGTGGGTCCCACCGGGGATGCGCCACATCTCAGGGGGCGTCAGCAAGAGCCTGGGGAGCTCCTGCCACGAGCACCCCAAAACCTGCTGCTGGGTGCCAGGCAGCAGGGGATGGTTCCTTGGGGGTCCCTCTGCGCCCCACGGGGCAGGGGGGTGACCCTGTGGGGCAGGGGGGTGACTCCACAGGGCAGGGGCCAGCAGTGGGGCCTTATCCAGGTGGGGGGGCTGGGGTCAAGGCGATTAACACCCTAATTCTAAGCGGCTTCCTGTGCTGCCCTAAGCCGCTTACGGCCCCAAAGGTATCGCCGGCACTGCCCACGGTGGGCAGGAGGTGTGGGACCTGGGGGACCTGCACCCAGCGGGTTCCCACCACCCCGGGGGTCCCCCAGCTGCGGTCCCACACAGGGTGCAAAGAGTGACAGGAGTGTGGGGACGATGGCGGTGGTGGGAAGAGGCCAGGCTGGGTGTCTAGGCAGGGGATGGGTGGGGGACAGTGGCTTTGGTCCCCACGGGGTGCCCATCACCTGCCTGAGGCCCTGATGGGCACTAAGGTGTCCCTCCCACCCTTTTCCAGGGGCTGGAGAGTCAGGGAAGAGCACCATCGTGAAGCAGATGAAGTGAGTATGGCCTGAGCCAGACTGGGGAGGGGGAGGCCACCAGGATGAGCCACCAGCTTTTGGACACAGGGTGGCTGGACCCCTGGTCACCCCCTCCATGTCACCTGGTGGTGGCACCTGTGATTCCCAGTGTGGGGTGGTGATTGCCACCCCAGGGGGGATGTCCTGGCTTGGGGCTGAGGCTGCTGTGCCTGCCAGGATCATCCACCAGGACGGTTACACGGAGGAGGAGTGCATGGAGTTCAAGGCCATCATCTACGGGAACATCCTCCAGTCCATCCTGGCCATCATCCGCGCCATGTCCACGCTGGGCATCGACTACGCCGAGTCCTCCTGCGCGGTCAGTCGGGGTGGGGTCCCTGTCCCCCCCAAGCCCATGACGTGGGGCCAGGGCAGCCCCTGCAACCAGGGTCTGTAGCAGCCCCATGTTGTCCCCCCAGTCCCGAGGGCGCTTTGGGGGGACAGTGGCCACGGAAGGGTTGGTGACAGAGGTCCCTCTGGCAGGATGAAGGCCGGCTGCTCTTCAACCTGGCTGACTCCATCGAGGAGGGCACGATGCCCCCCGAGCTGGTCTCCTGCATCAAGAAGCTGTGGAAGGACGGGGGAGTTCAGGCGTGTTTCGACCGCGCCGCCGAGTATCAGCTCAACGACTCAGCTGCGTAGTGAGTGGGGACACGGCGGGCACAACGGGGACCAGCCTGGGCACCCCCTGGCAGCTCAGGGCTGGTTCCAACCCAGCCTGGCAAAATCCATCTCCTCCCTGCTCCTGGGAACACCCCAGGCCTGTCATTCATCCCACCAGTGCCATTCTCCATCCCACCAGTGCCATCCCCTGTCCCACTGCTGCCGTCCTCCATTCCATCAGCGCTGTCCTACATCCTCCATCCCACCAGTGTCATCCTCCATGCAGCTGGTGCCATTCTGTATCCCAAAAGTGCCATCCTCCATCCCGCTGGCGTCATCGTCCACCCTGCCAGTGCCATCCCGCATCCCAAAAGTGCCACTGGCCTGCAGCCCCACCACCCTTGGTGTCCCCCAGCTCCCCCAGGGATGTCACTGCCCTAGAGTCCCAGTGTTTGGCCCCACAACCATCCCAAAAACCCGGGGGAAGGGGGAGACATGGGCAGCCCCTTGGCAGCAGGTCACGCCCCTTCCTGTCCCCCAGTTACCTGAACCAGCTGGACAGGATCACGGCACCCAACTACCTCCCCAACGAGCAGGATGTGTTGCGATCCCGAGTGAAGACCACGGGGATCATCGAGACCAAGTTCTCTGTCAAAGACCTGAATTTCAGGTGGGTGGGAGCCTCCCGCACCTCCATGACCACTCCTCCACAACTGCCCCCAGCCCTGATGGCCGGGAGGGATTTTGGGATGACCCTGACGCTCGAGGGACCACCAACGCCCTCCCAGGGATGGCGATTCCTGCCCCCCATGAGGATGTGGGGCTGGGACCATCACATGGGGGTGTCGTGTGTTCCCCCTCTGATCCTTGTCCCCTCCCCAGGATGTTCGACGTGGGAGGGCAGCGCTCAGAGCGGAAGAAGTGGATCCACTGCTTCGAGGGGGTGACCTGCATCATCTTCTGCGGGGCCCTGAGCGCCTACGACATGGTGCTGGTGGAGGACGACGAAGTGGTGGGTTGGGGTCCTGGAGGCACTGGGAGCCAAGGGGGAGAGGAACAGGGAGCTCCGAGGGGGCCGTGGGGAGGGAGGATCAACACTGCACTATCAGATGCTCTGGGCGATCCAGGAAAGGTGTGGGAGATGCGGGATGGAGCTGGTTCCCAGCCAGTTGTGCCCCGTAAAGGTGTTTGCGCTTCCTCTGGGTCACAAATCCATGGGTCTGCCCACGAGGAAACCCCCAAGTGCTCCTGAGCACATCCTGAGAGCCACCGGAGAATGGCCACACAGCCAGTCAGCTGCAGCAAAGCCAAAGGGGAGGGCAGGAAGAGCCAGGAACCGGCTGGGATGAAGGAAAATCTGGTCTTGAGGCGCCTCGTGCCTTGCTGTGCCCTCTGAGGTGAGCAGAGGGGGTAAGGAGGGGCAGCTCCCACCCTCCCAGTGTGGGGGCACAAGGATGTGATCCAAAGTGTGTCCAGTGAGGGATGCACCAGCAGAGCCCTGGGAAAGCAGCTTAGAGGGCACTGATGTGGAGAGGAGGAACACAGAAGCCCCATAACGGGTTTTTCGATGAGGACAGCAGGAGCAGCTTCTTCCCTGGCATCTCCTCCCATGGTCCCGTGGCTGCTCCTTGGGATCCAAATACCTTCTCCTGAAGCTGGGTCAGGGTCAGGATCTGCCATCCCTGGGCCCTGCCATGAGCTTGCAGCCCTTCCTCAGCCACGTGTGGAAGGAGAGCACCCTTCCCATGGAGCCCTTGGGAGAGGCTGGAATGCTCACCCAGCACAGGACAGGGCAGGATTCGGGCAGAGCCGGTGCTCTGCGTACAGAAAAGCTGGATGAGGGAAAACCATCCCTGGAGAACCCACCTGCTGCCCACAGACACAGGAATCCCCCTTATATAAAGAAGAACCTCCCACTGGACTTGGCTCTGCCTGGATGGATCCTCATCCCCTCAGGATGAGCCAGCAGCAAATGAAGAACTCAACATCTGCTCTAAAACCGGAGCTTTTCCTTTTCCCAGCTCCTTTCCAAAGCTGTGGATAACGGCCAGGAGCCACGGTCCAACAAGGGCATCCCCCCATGACTGCAATGGTGCTGCTCACTGAGCACCTTCCCCGCAGGCTGCGAGGTTTCCATGGATAATTTTCCCAGTGAAATCACCACAATCCTTCATTTCTGACCACCCCAGGAGGGACTGGAGCCACTCCCCACCCTGAGCATCACCTGGATTTATCTGTGATTTTGGGTGGGCAGGAGGGACCGGGCAGGCAGCAGGACCAGCTGCTGCTGCAGCAAACAAGGAAAAGCTCTTTCCTTGGGAATGGGGGCTTGGGGGCGGGCTGCAGTGGCCCAAAGGGGGTGCCAGTCCATGACCATCTGCTTCCCTGCAGAACCGGATGCATGAATCCCTGCACCTATTCAACAGTATATGCAACCACAAGTTCTTTGCCGCCACCTCCATCATCCTCTTCCTCAACAAGAAGGACCTTTTTGAGGAAAAGATCAAGAAAGTCCATCTCAGCATCTGCTTCCCAGAGTATGATGGTGAGTCTGGACCTTCCTGGCCTGACCCTTCCTCCTCGAGACCCCCCAAACCAGGGGCTGTGGAGCTGTGTGGTCCCAGCACAGCTCAGTTTGGGGATATGCTGTGATAGGGCTGGGGAAGGGGAGATGAAGATGATGAGAATTGGCTCTGTCCCAAAAAAAGGCTGGGGAAGGGGAGAGAGATGATGAGAATTGGCTCTATCCTAAAAAAAGGCTGGGGAAGGGGTTGAGGATGAGGAGGATCAGAGCTGGTTTTATCCCAAAAAAAGGAAAGGGGAAAGGGATGAGAACGAGGATGACCAGAGTCAGCTCCATCCCAAGCAGGGCTGGGGAATGGGATGAAGATGAGGAAGATCAGAGCTGGCTCCATCCCAGAAAAAAGGCTGGGGAAGGGAAGGGATGAGGATGAACCAGCTCCATCCTGCTCTGTGGGGTGGGGAGTCAAATCCTTGGAGGCTGGAGCTGAGGAGAGGACAGATGTGGCCTCGGGAAGGTGTTTGAAGAATGGAAATGGGGTAAAAAGGAGTTTTGGGCTACGCATGGTCGGCTCTCAACCCTTCTCCTCCTCCTCCGACGCTCCCCCATGGGAGCAGCGTGGCAGCATTCCCTCCCTCCACAGGTCCCAACACGTTCGAGGACGCAGGGAATTACATCAAGACCCAGTTCCTGGATCTAAACATGCGGAAGGACGTGAAGGAGATCTACAGCCACATGACCTGTGCCACAGACACGCAGAACGTCAAGTTCGTCTTCGACGCCGTCACAGACGTGATCATCAAAGAGAACCTCAAGGACTGCGGCCTCTTCTGAGCACCAGCAGGTACGGGAGGGAGGCTGGAGCCAGAAAATGGGGACAGGAGAGGGGAGGAGGGTGGTCAGAGCTGGCTCCATCCCAAAAAGGGCTGGGGAAGGGGAGGGGGATGAAGAGGAGGATCATCAGTGTCAGCTCCATCCCAAAAAGGGCTGGGAAAGGGGAGAAGGATAAAGATGATCAGAGCTGGATCCCTCCCATGAAGGGCTGGGGATGGGGACTGGGATGAGAATGATCAGAGTTGGCTCCATCCCAGAAAAGACTGGGGAAGGAGAGGGAGATGAGAAAGAGCAGAGCCAGCTCCATTCCAGAAAAAGCTGGGGAAGGGGAGAAGGAAGAGCAGAGTTGGATCCCTCCCATAAAGGGCTGGGGAAGGGGACGGATATGAAAATGATCAGACCTGGATCCCTCCCATAAAGGGCTGGGAAAGGAGGACAGGGATGAGGAAGAGCAGAGTTGGCTCCATCCTCAGGAAAGGGATGGGGAAGAAGGAAAAGGAGGGGAATGATCAGAACCAGCTCCATCCCAAAAAAAAGGGCTGGGGAAGGGAGAAGGGAATGAAGAAGAGCAGAGCCAGCTCCATCCTCCCTGAAAAAAAAGGCTGGGGAAGGGGCTGGGGATAAGGATGAGCAGGGTCAGCTCCATCCCAGAAAAAAGCACTGGGAATGAGGAGGGGGATGAGGATGAACAGAGCTGGCTCCATCCTGCTTTGTGGGGTGGTGGGATGTAGGTCCCCCTGGTTTTGCCATCAAATCCTGGAAATCCTAGGAGTAGGGGAGGGGAAGATGGGCTGGGAGCAGTGAGGAGGGTGAGGAGTGACCCCATTAGCCCAGGGACGGGGTCACATCCCTGTGCTGAGCTCCCATGGGATTCAGTCCCTTCCTGCAGTGGAGTGGGCTCAGATGGACAATTCCCACTCTTGCGCATGGAGTGATGAAAACAACAGATTCCAGCCCAAATCCTCCACCTGAGCTAAAGGGAATCATTTTATTTCTCTCCTGTTGCAATTCCACCTGCCCAGCCTCAGCGGATGGGAATATCCCAAGGCACACTGCTGCTCCCAGCCTTTTAGCTCATTCTAAAACTTTAATTAGGGTTTATCACCCTAATTAGGGTTTATCATCCTAATTCTTGCACTGGTCTGAGCAGCAGCAGGAATTCCATCCTCTCTCTCCCCTTTCCAAGCAGCTCTCAGCCACTGGCTCTGACACTTTGCTTTTCAGGGAACCTCTGGTACTTCCCTTATCCTTGAATATTGACAGAAAAGCAGGAAAAAGCTTAAAAAACAAAACAAAAAATCCTCAAACAGGTTCCCTGCAGGCAGGAGGCACCAGAAGGTGACACCTGGAAAGGAAGGGGGGGAGGATGGGGATGCTCCATCCTCATCTCCAAGGAGGAAGGCAAAGGGATGAGGTGACACAAGTCCCTGAACCTCACCTGAGTTTTTCCTTTGTTTCCATAAAATTGCTCCTCTCAGCCCTTCCCTGGGTGTGTTTAACTCCCTGCTCTCTCTCCCTCCCTCCCAGAAGAAGAAAACATTCCCGTCTCACCGTTCTGCTGAGCAGAGCCAAAGGAAGAACCAACCCCCACCACACGTCACTCGCTCCCACTTTTTCTATGACCTGCCCAAATCCGCCTCCTTCCAGACCCAAACTAGGAAGGGGCTGAAGCTCAACTTCCTGCTCCCTTTCATGGCCATTTCCTCTTTTTTTCCCAAGGAAGAACCCCTGTTCTCAGCGTTTCACAGGAGGTTTGACACCAGAGAGCACAGCCAGGAATAGGAATATTGGGGGAATTTGGGAGGTAGGACAGACGTTGCCCCCTTGCCCGTCCCTCTGCAACCCATTCCTGCCCTTGGATCGAAGCTGGATTCATCCAGGCTGGAATTTCTGGGGAAGGTGGAGGCTGAGTTACCTCTGAGAAGTGGATCCACTGCTTCGTCAGTCTTTCCTGGGAACCAACCTCAGCCCTTGGGCAGGAGAAATCAGAGGTTTTTGGGGTTGTTTTGGGCCCTAAATGGAGGGAATTTCTCAGGCAGGAGGGGCTGGGGAAGGGAATCCCAACTCCTGCCCAGGAATGGGCTGGATAAAGAGGAAATGGTTACTTGAAAGATTTTCGTTCTGCTACTTAGAGCTGCATTTGCTCTGTCTGTTTGTAAATAATCCATAGAAGAGCCCTGTATCCATCCTCTCCCTGTTTCCTGCACAGATCTCCCATCCAGCTTCATTTAACTGTAGGAAAACACAATAAAGGAATACGCATGACGTGGATGTTCCTCCTTTCTCCCACTTCCACTTTGCTCCATTCCTGTGTCCCAGAGCTTGGATCAAGGGATATTTCACATTTCACAGCCATTCTGGGGGTGTTTGGATCTCTGGATCTCACCTGCATCACCCCATGGCCGCTGCTGGGCTCCTGGGGGGGGTGGGATGGGGGTCACCATCCCAAAAAACTTCCTGGCCAGAGCCCCTGGATGAGATGAAGCTTCTGGATGATTTGAAAGGATGAGTTATCCCAGGTAGGATGGCTGGAAGGGAATTGTCAAGCAGACACAGCTCCAGAGAGCTTGGAAAAGATTCCAGAACAGGGAATCTCCCTCAGGGCTCTCCCTGAGGAATTTATCCTGGATTTCTAAGCCAGTGTTCCCAGAACAGTCCCACCTCCATCCCGCAGAAGCACCCAGGGCAGAATTCCCATCAGGTTCACGGCAGCCACTGAGATTTGGGCTATAAATGAGCAGTAATTATCCCTCTGCCAATAATCCCATGGGCAACGGGATTCCTGGCACGTTCCAACTGTGCCAGCACGACCCAAGTCTTTGGGAGCAGCACAACACCAACAGTGGTGGGTGATAAAGCACGAGGAACCTCCCTGTCCAGGTAATTCCACCCAATTCCCATCAAAGCTCCTCCTTTCCTTCTCCAGCAAGGCACAAAAGCTGGGAACGCTCCTGGGAAAAGGAAGAATAAAGTGGAGAAAAGGCTACAATCTTTACTCACCATTTTAATACTGCCAACAAGTCTAACAGATCCAACTGTACACAGGACAAACTGGGAAGAGTCTGGATGCAATCATGGATCAGCAAAGGAATGTAGGACTGGTTAGGGATGGCACTATAGGGAAACGGGGATTTGGCACCACACAGACAAAGTAAAGGCATGCTCAGGACAGGGCTGGGCAGGGAGGGCCACGGGAAAGGCAGCACAGAATAATCCACCGTTTTCATCCCAAAAAATGCACAGGAATCAGTGGTTTGGGAGCTTGGGAGCAGCAGTTTTCCCCCCAGCGAGGGCTCAGCTCCTCTCCCCACCGAGCTAGGATTATGCTGAGCACAAATCCCTTCCAATACTGGCATAAAACTGGGCTCAAACCCCCAAACAGAACCTAAACCCTCCTTCTGCTGCAGGAGCCTTTCCCAAAGTCTGGGGGGAGCAGGATGGTAACAAATCACACATGGAAAAAAAGCCGAAGCTCTAAGGATCCCTTAGTAGCTGCAGAAATATTAAATCCTGGCCATAGCAAATGTTAAAAACAAGGAATTCCTGCTAAGAGGAATATTTTCTGCAGGATCTGCTCACATGTGCATAGTTAAGTGATTTTTTTTTGTTGTTGCTTTTTTTTTTAATTATTATTATTATTTTTAAAACAAGGTTTGCAAATAAAGAAATAAAGTTTAGTAAAGTTATAGTTTTCTCGATGGAAAAAAAAAATAACCTTAAAAACAGACTAGTGGTGGCTTGTTAACCAAAGGAAGAGAGAAAGCTACATATCCAAGGTCTGGAATCCAGCTGGAATCCACCGCACACCCCGGAGATCACGCCGTCCAACGATGCCAGGAGGATCTACTCCCACTACGTGGCTTCACTGTGCCCTAATTCCACATCCCACAGCAATAGAAGGTCCCTAAGACAGAAGATTGTGCTAAAGAATTCCAGGATTCCACGTGTTCCCTGCTCCTGGGTCATGCTCGTCGCTGTCCCCACGAGGCAGCAGGAGGCTGGGGCTCACCAGGCAGAAACACTGGGAAGGAAACCAGGAATGTAGAAGGGAGCAGAGAGAGCCGCTCCCAGCGGGACACCCGGAGCTGGATTTACCTCTCAGTAGAGCCCACATTCCTTGAGGTTGTTTTTGATGATGACGTCGGTGACGGCGTCGAAGACGAACTGGACGTTCTTGGTGTCGGTGGCGCAGGTGAAGTGGGTGTAGATCTCCTTGGTGTCCTTCCTCCGGTTCAGATCCTCGAACTGGCACTGGATGTAGGCGGCCGCCTCCTCGTACGTGTTGGAGCCTGGAAAGGAGAAGATCCCTGGCTTTGCCCACCGGCTCACGGGAGCTTTTAAGTCCATATTAAGCTGCTTGCAACCATCTGCCTTATCCAGCTACAAATCCAAATCCACCATTAACTCCTTCTGGGAGACCTGAGGGCTATTCCCAGCTCCTGGGCAGTGACCTTGGACATGGGATCCAGGGATTGCCGTGTGCTGGGACAGCCACGCTCCACAAAAGAGTGACAGATCATGGGAATCGTGGGCTGGAAGGGACCTTCAATCCCATCCCATTCCACCTCCTGCCATGAACAGTGAACCCTGCACTACACCAGGTTGTTCCAAGCCCTGTCCAGCCTGGTCTGGAGCAATTCCAGGGACAGGGAATCCACAGCTTCTCTGGGAATCACAGAAATCAACAGGTTTGAAGAGATTTGAAGGATTTTTTAAACATGTAAATGCCTCGAGCAGTGCCCAGGTAAAGCCTTCCACCTGTGTGGAACCACAGCAGGGATGGGCTCTGGAACAACCCGTGCTGAACACGGACACTGCAGAGCAGACAGGAGCCAGAGCAGGACGTGGTTAAGTTCCACAACCTCTAAAATAGAATTTAAATGGAATTATTGTCCCAGTAAGGTGTGGAAAAGCAGGAGTGACCTTGATTTGCTGGACTGCAACATTTTGGGGTTCATATTCCAGGGAAGGACAAAGTTTGCTCCCAACCACAGCTCTTGCTTGAAAACAAGCTCCCAGCCCACGGAACAGGCCAGAGACGCTGTCCAGGAGACACAGGGAAGGAATTGGGGGAAAAGTTTGTAACTGATTCTGGGTTGTGTAAGGCTCTGACTCACTGGTTCCTGGCACAGATGACCCCATGATCCCAAGGATCCCGGCCTACCTGTGTACTCCGGGTAGCAGATCGTTAGCGGGCTCTTCTTAATCTTCTCCTCAAACAGGTCTTTCTTGTTCAGGAAGAGGATGATGGAGGTGTCTGTGAACCATTTGTTGTTACAGATGCTGTCAAAGAGTTTCATGCTTTCATGCATCCGGTTCTGGAAAAGGAAATCCAACGGGAGAGATGTTAGGGAAGGGTGGGATGGGGGACAGAGGCTCTGCTGCACAGGCCAGACTCAAAATTGGGGTGTCACAGCCACATCCTCACTGCCATTGCCCCAGGAGGAGCACAGGGGGACAGGTCACCTCCTCCTGTTCCTTCCTGGAGTGACTCACACATAGGGAACCAGCCATGAGAACAACTCCAGGCACCTCCCAGCAACCAGGAAGGTGGAAAACCTCATTGATGGGTTGCGTTTATCACTTTGTGAGGCAAGATTCCACCAGCTGATCCAAGGAGTGCTTGTCCTTGCAGCTCTCAGACAATTTAAGGGGAGGAGTACACCAGGAACATTCCGGCCTGGTGCAGGATGGAGCCAGGATGCTCCCAGCTCCCTTCCATGCAGCCATAAATCCCACATCACGCACCATCTCCTCGTCCTCAGCCAGCACGAGGTCGTAGTCACTCAGGGCCACGCAGAAAATGATGGCTGTCACTCCCTCGAAGCAGTGGATCCACTTCTTCCGCTCTGAGCGCTGCCCTCCCACGTCGAACATCCTGGGAGAGGCGGGAGAAGCGGCTCAGGAGCTGGGCACGCCCCTCCTGCCGGGCCCCCGGCGTTCCCAAGGATGGGGGAGGCTGAGCAGCGGGCTGGGAACACGCAGGGTTTCGGGAGCTTCCCTCGGGGGAGGGGGTTTGAAAATGCCCGTCTTGGGAGAGGGGATTTTAAATCAGAATTCTCTACTTTCTTTCAAGCCAGGGTGGACAGAGCTTGCAGCAACCTGGGCTAGTGGAAGGTGTCCCTGCCTGGCTGCTTCCAGGTGTCCCTGGACGAGATTTAATATCCCTTCCAAGCCAAACCACTCCATGATTGTGGTTTTCAGCAGGAAGAACTGGAAGTCACCATCCAGAGCTCTGCTGATTTTGTTCTCTCTCCTATTTCCTTAGCAACAACCCATTTGCTTGACTGGACTCCAAACACCTTCTCACAGCGCTTCCAGGGAAATGGATTATTGGGAACATGCTACCTGCAAGCTCCTGCTGGGACCCAGGAAGAAATTAATGGGGTTAAGAAATAATTTCATGTATTAAAAAATAATCTGAGGTACTAGAGGTCAAAGGCTGTGCAGTTGCTTATGGAATTTCTGTATAAATTGAATTAATTTCTAATTAAATAGGAATTTGTGTCACAGGTAGCTCCAGCCCCCTGCTCATCCAAATATTTTGATGAGAGCCTAGGATTGGGATTTAATTAAATCAAATTAATATCTGCGTTATCAAGTCATAGATATAGATTTGTTCCCAGAGCAGACAAGGAGCTGCCCAGGGGGGAATTTAATGATCCCCAACTAACTCCCATCTTCTATTTAACCCTCTGGTCTAGAAGGAAAGATGGAAATCTCTGTGAGGATCCAGGATATTTAGGTGGCTTGAATCATTTGCCATTAGCACAGAGAGCTCCATGAAGGAAGAGCATCCCTGACAACTCAGCTCATCCCAATTCCAGTCACTGCAGCTTCCCCATCCCGTCACGAATGTCTGAGATGGAATATCAAGGCAGAGCTGGCAGCACCAGGGTTTCCCATGGATTAATGCTTCCCTTTGTGGAGCAAATCCCTCTGGGACAGCACCTCGTGTGTCTGGGGCCCTGCACATGATCGATGGCTCCGGGCAGGATCGGGAGGGAGGGTGGAGATGATTAAAGGAACCCACTGGAGATGCTAATCCTGATCCATCACCACAGGAAGATGAGTTATTCCCTGGATGGACCAGAAGCTGCGTAAATAAATTGATGATGCCAAGTATTTTGGCATTTCTGTTAAAAATGTTCTTAAGTTGCACAGTTCAGAAGCCAAAATGCTGTTCTCCCAAAAACCGTGCAAAAGTTTCCTTCTCCAGAGGAGACCATGGAGATGCTCCAAGGACTGGAGCCCCTCTGCTCTGGAGCCAGGCTGGGAGAGCTGGGAAGGAGAAGGCTCCAGAGAGACCTAAGAGTCCTTTCCAATGCATAAAGGGGCTCCAGGAGAGCTGGAGAGGGACTTGGGACAAGGGATGGAGTGACAGGATGAGAGGGAATGGCTTCCCACTGCCAGAGGGCAGGGATGGATGGGATATTGGGAAAGAATCCTTCCCTGTGAGGGTGGGGAGGCCCTGGCACAGGGTGCCCAGAGAAGCTGTGGCTGCCCCATCCCTGGCAGTGCCCAAGGCCAGGCTGGGCAGGGCTTGGAGCAGCCTGGGACAGTGGAAGGGGTCCCTGCCATGGCAGGGGGTGGGACTGAATGGGACTTAAAGTCCTTTTCAATCCAAACCAGTCTGGCATCCTGTTCAAACCCTTGGATTTTAGAAGCACCACTTGGATTTTGCTGCAACTCCATCAGAGTGTTTCACACCCCATTTATAAGGAAGCCAACAAACAGCTTTTTAGGAATGTGAGCAGGAAAGACTCCAAACCATTGGCACAGACAGAGGGAACGGGGCTGAGCCGCAGGCACTGCGCTGTCCTACACCCACCCTGCGGCACGGGAATGCCGTGGGGCTCCAGCTGTTTGTCAGGAGCACACGTGGGATCTGAAGCAAGGAATTCCTAAGCAGCAGGAAGGGGAGCTACAGGGATCCAAGGTGAGGAACGAGGGATGCAGCCTCAGCGTACGGAGGCAGCGGGAGCCGCTCTGAGGTTAGAGGAAGCTCGTTAGTGACATGTAAAGGGACACTGCCGGGAGCAGGCTGGATCCACAGCCTGGCAGGGACTGGATCAGCAGAGGGGACAGGAAAGTCCCAGGCCCTGCAGTGCCAGGCACAGGCTGGCAATTCCCAGAGGAACACATGGAGCACACCATGCATCCCGGAGCCACGGCCTGGCCGCGGGCACGGCTCGGGTCCTCTGCTCCGAGGAAAGGGTTAAACTCAAACTCAAACTCCAGTCAGTGTCCTTTTAGTATTATTTTTGGGATTGGATCCTGGAAACGAGCAGTCAGTACCTGTGTCTGCGATTCCAACATAAAAGCAGCTGAAAAGAACAGAAGGCAAATCAAAGTCAAACCGGTCTCTCCAGCGAGCGCCGCCAGCGGAGAGGGATAACGGAGGGAAGGAGGACAGTTACACCAGGAGCCAGTGAGGGATGTGCCCCCAGCGCAGGGCACGGGCACAGCCCTTCACTCACTTGAAGTACAGGTCCTTGAAGGTGAAGTGAGTCTCCACGATTCCTGTAGTTTTCACTCTGGTCCGCAGCACATCCTGCTGAGTGGGAATGTAGGTCGGCTGGGATATTCTATCCAAGTCATTTAGGTAACTAAACCAGAAGAGACAAGACAAGAGGCTTTTTTTAGTCGGCTGCCTCACCATGAATCTTTTATAAACTGCAGAACAAAGCACAGAATTTATTTATCTCCCTCATGCAGCACAGCCGAAGCAAACAACCCCCCGGGGCTGTCCGGAGGGATGTTTCAGAGGTTTGGGGATTTTAACCCCTCCCTGGATGACCTTGGAGGTGGTGCTGGTGGAGCTGAGCTGGCTGGGGAGGGCAGGGAGGGAATGCAGAGCTGTGCCAGGGCTGGATCTCCCAGGGCAGTGCACAGTCAAGGTCTCTCGCTTCAAAGCACAAGGCAATAAATCCAAGGGTTTGCTGTTAAAGAGCAAGGATGCGTCAAAGGAGCCGGGAGGGAGGGATGAAGCCTCAAAAACCATCCCAAACCAGGCAAATCCAGTCACCTCCTTCCCCAACAAGCTGACACATCACTCTCTGAGGATAAAGCCCCGGAGGAAGCCACATCCTTGCAGCGATTTTCCCATCAAGACCCCAGCTAATTCCAGCCCCAGCACATTCCTTCTGGAGTTCAGCTCTCAGGCACACCGGCACGAGGTAGAGATGATTCCCAGTGGGATCAGAAATCCCACTCCAGCCAGCAACACCTCTGAGCTCATCTTCCCTCCAGGCTCAGCCTCCTGCTTTCACAAAGATGACACGGATCCTACAGCTCTGCTGGCTTGGCACAGGCCTTATTCCTTCTCAGGAGCAGGTTTTAATCACCACAGCCCTGTGTCACTGGGAGGATTCAGGGGCACGAGGGCTCTGATGGGTGTAATAAACCCTCCCAAACCACACATTATTATCACAGACCCACAGTCAGCCAGCAATCGCTTCTTCCCATGTGCCTGGAAGCTGGAGTAGGAAGCCCAGCAACACATCCCTCCTCTAGCAGCTCCAGCATCCCCCCAGCCAGGACTTGCAGAGCCCTGCCCTGTTTCCAAACCCCAAATCCCAATGAACTGCCAGGACCTGCCCGGTGCCACGGGGCTTTCCCCACAGAGCTGGGATCTGAGAGTGGATTTAGTCCGGGAAGAGCAAGTCCTCTCATCCCTCTCTCAGCTCCAAAGGAAGGGTAGGTTTGTGAGCTGCTCTGTGACCAGGGTTGGGCCCGGTTTTAGTTTCAGTTTAGTAAAACATGAATTGGAAGGTATTTATCTTCCTCAGCTTCTACCAAGGAATATTTCTGCTGAGGAAGTAACATGCCCAGATTTTTTTTGTCCTCTCTCTCTCTCCTACCAGTGTAAGTTGAGCTGAGACACAATGGATCAAAAGCCAATGGGAATGCTAAAAACTGACCCAGCAGCTCTTCAAAGCCTGGCTTTGATACAGGTCACACCACTGATGTGATAAATCATGGAATCGTTTGGGTTGGAAAATACTTCAAGATAGAGCCCAGCTCTTACCCCAGCACTGCCAAGCCCAAGCTGAAGCTATAAAGCGTCTGCTCCCAACAGCCAGTTGGAAATTTGGGCACTGAAAGGGGTATAATTCCTGATTAAGGTTTTTGGAGCAGCCAGGGAGGAGGGAATGGAGCTGGCAAACTCCCACCAGACAATCTCAATCAGGGAATAAAATGTAACCAATTAAGTGGTGCTGCCTGAAACAATAAACTTTGCCAGACTAATTCCAGGGAGACACAAAGGGCAAATCCCATGGAAATAGAAGTGGCTGGAAAACCCAGCAAAGGGGATTTCTGGGAAACCCTAGAAGCCCTGCCAAGTGTGGGCAGAGGAAGCAGCTGTGCCCTCCCAAAAATCCAGGCTGCAGAGCCCAGCTAGTGCCACTTGTATTTCAGATTAAGTGCAACTTGAAAAAGACACCCCGAAAAGCTGGAAAAGCACAGTCTGAATCTCCTTGTTCCCAGTGACTCCTGGCCCCAGCTGCCACAGCCCAGCTCCCAGTCACACACCCCTCACAAACAGCTTTGGGAACAAACACAGACCTTGCTGTGCCTCTCCTCTTCCCACGCACTTCCAATCCCTTCCCACCATCTCCTTCACCTCCATGCGCTGAGGCTGCATCCCTCCCTGCCCCCCTGGGATCCCTGTGTGTACAGAGCCAGCTATTCCTCATCCTTCAACACCACAAGCTTCCAAAAAGCCAATTTGGGTTTGTTTTCCTTCTTTTTTCATGCTTAAAATGAGTACAAAAGAGTGCTGATCAAACCTACAGTGGCACTCGTTTGTCCTGCTGACTCTCTGTGGGAATTAAGAGCAGGTCAGAAAGCCTGTCTGAGTCTGAGTCTGACATTGGTCTCAGCACAGCCCATTTCTACCTGTGAGAAATCTAGTTGAGAGAAGCAAGAAATTCAAAACAATAGAGGGAGTAAACAGCAACAAGGCTGCAGCTGGCATTTTGTTTGGATTCTTGGGATGTCTATGTTGTAGCTAACTAATAATAGCATGGTGTAGTTAAAATAGCCAATGAATCCACTGTAGTAGTTGAGCAACCAATGGACAACTAACACAAATGATAAACATACGAAAGTGTGTATATATGACACTGGCTCTTGGAATAAATGCTTTTTGCCTGCACTTTATGTTAGAATTAGTGTGTGTCACTCGTCCGCCTCAACTGCAACAACTCTCCTGGGACACCCTGTGTGTGCACAGATCATCGAATCCCAGAATTCCAGGATGGTTTGGGTGGCAAGAGACCTTAAAGCTCATCTCGTTTCACCCCCTGCCGTGGACAGGACAGCTTTTCACTATCCCAGGTTGCTCCAAGCCCTGTCCAACCTGGCCTTGGACACTTCCAGGGATCCAAGGGCAGCCACAGCTTCCCTGGGCACCCTGTGCCAGGGCCCCCCCACTCTCACAGGGAAGGATTTCTCCTCAATTCCCATCTATCCCTGCCCTCTGGCAGTGGGAAGCCATTCTCCTTGTTCTGTCACTCCAGGCCCTTGACCAAAGTTCCTCTCCAGCTCTAAGGTCTCCCTGGAGCCTCAGCTTCTCCAGGCTGTACATTCCCAGCTCTCTGATCACAATGTATTGGGAATTCCAGTCTGATCAGGAAATGTGCCAGCTCCAGCCCTGTCTCATCCCACACCCAGCTCTAGGAAGCACCAAGGGCAGGACAGGGAAGATGGGAAAGGGACAAGAAAGATAACAGAGCTCCTCCCCTCCTCGTCCTGCTCACAGCAACCTTGGAATGGTGATTTCCCTTACAATTCACCCCTTTTGGTGCTGGGAAGAAGGATTTCAAAGCCACAAATGGCTCTGAAAGTGCTGAAGGGGGAAGGGAGGAAGAGGAGGAGGGGGAAAGGAGGAAAGGGGGGAAAAGAGGGAAAAAAGGGGGTGGAAAAGGAGGGGAGGGATAAAAGATGAGGGGGGGAAAGAGGAGGAGGGGAAAAAAAGGAGGGAGGGAAAAAAGAGGAGGGGAGAAAAGTAGGGGAGGAAAAAACCCCACTTAGAAATAATCTAGGTTTTATCCAGCATCATGTCAGGGAATTCAGGTCAGAAGCAGCATTTGGGAACATGAGGAGACGTGCAGGACTAGAGAAAGGCTGATCAGGAACTGTGCTAATTGCCCATGAGACTGCAGATAATTACCTACAGCTTCCACAGGCTGGGATCTGCCTGAAATCTGGGAAAAGTATCAAAACTAGGAACAAGAACACTTCAAAGCAGTATGTGCTTGGTGACATTTCCAAGTATCTTGAAAATCTGGAGACGTGTGAAATGGAAATATCCTTCACATTCACCCTGCTGCACCCCAAACAGGGATTTATGTGGGATATTGGGAAGGAATTCCTCCCTGTGAGTGTGGTGAAGCCCTGGAATGGAATGCCCAGAGAAGCTGTGGCTGCTCCTGGATCCCTGGAAGTGCCCAAGGCCAGGTTGGACGAGGCTTGGAGCAACCTGGGATAGTGGGAGGTGTCCCTGCTCATGGCAGGGGGTGGGATGGGATGGGCTTTAATGTCCCTTAATCCTGGAATTCCATGATTCTGGATCCCCTCTGCTCTGGAGCCAGGCTGAGAGAGCTGGGAATGTTCAGCCTGGAGAAGAGAAGGCTCCAAGGATGGAGACCTCAGAGCCCCTTCCAGGGCCGAAAGAAGCTCCAGGAGAGCTGGAGAGGGACTGGGGACAAAGGATGGAGGGACAGGACACAGGGAATGGCTTCCCACTGCCAGAGGGCAGGGCTGGATGGGATATTGGGAAGGAATCCTTCCCTGTGAGGGTGGGGAGGCCCTGGCACATGGCAGTGTCCAGGACCAGGCTGGATGGGGCTTGGAGCACCCTGGGATAGAGGAAGATGTCCCTGCCCAGTGGAATCAGATGGAATTTAAGTTCCCTTCCCCAGATGTGCACAGAGGTCCCAAATGCTTCTCCACAGCACTGGCTGCAGGCAGGGGCTGGGAGCCACAGAGCCATTGCTCACCTCAGAGGGAAAGACAAATGGGAAGCTGCAAAAAGGCAAGTTAAAAAAAAAAAATGTTTGCAATATTCCACAAAACCCAGGGTGGCTCCAGGGGGCTTTATCAGACGGTGCTGGGAGAGGCACTGAACATTTCCACATCAACAGCCTGGACCAGGAGCTACTCAAGTGTTCTTTAAAAAAAAATAAAAGGAAGAAAACATGGAAAACACAACGATTCCAGGAGAGATTGTTTGGATTAGTGTTATCATCTACCTCTTCTCCTTCCATACCATCTCCAGCCTGCCAGGGCAGAGCTCCACAGGCAGGATCTCTGCCTGCACAAGGGATCCTTGTGCCCAGTGATGCAGGAAACAGCAGCAAGAGGAGTTTTTGGAACAATTCCCTGCTGAAATGCTCGGCTCTCTGCCACAGCACCCTTGCTCTTGATGCCACCTGATTTCCACAAGCAGTTACTTGTCTGTTCCTCTCTTCCTCCATCCCACGTGTCTCAGCCCCGGAACCTGATGTGGAGCCAGAACTGGTCTGGAAGCACAGTACAAAACTGGATTTCAGCTGGAAAACCAGCAAATGGGGCATGGATTTAACAGGTGCTCACCCTGAAGTTTCAGGGCTGTTTGCAGGAGATAATGAAAGGAACATGGAAGTGAAATTCCCAAGAGAAGTGGGACAAAGCCAACGTCATCCCACCACAAAGAGGGATGCAGGACATCCATCCCTGGTGGTCAGGCACTGGAGCAGCTCCCCAGGGAATGGTCACAGCCTCAAGGCTGCCAGAGCTCAAGGAGCATTTGGACAATGCTCTCATCCATGGAAAGAAATCTCTCCAAAGACAGGATGGGGTTTTGGGATGTCCTGTGCAAGGTCAGGACTTGGACTTGATGATCCTTGTGGGTCCCTTCCAGCTCAGGATATTCCACGATTCTAAGCACGGACAAGGGGATTAACTGGGGAACACCAGAGATAAGGCAGGTCAGGAGCCATGTGCCGAGGGGGAGGAAAATCCTGGGAATTCTGCAAGTCCTGTGGAAGAACCAGGCCTCTACCAGCGTGAGTTTGCCATGAAGAAACGAAACCACCGGCGGCGTTTCCCAAGCGCGGAGTTGCCGAGCTGCAGACGCACAACAACATCGGTTTGGTGCAACTTCCTGTGGGTTTGGGACAGGAAGATGAATGTTCTGGGGCACTTCTCAGGAAATGCCTGGGTGGCCCATCCCGGGTGCAATGTCCCTGCCCCAGGCCGTGCCAGCTCCTGGCAGCACCTGCACCTGGACACGGGTGGGTGGCAAATATCCAGGAACGGGAAGAACCCTCCAAAATCGCACCTCTGGAAGGCAGATGGGTCAAGCAGGTACCCACAAAAGCAGGATAACACTGTCTTTTCCCAGTCTGCTCCGTTTCTCCAGCTGCCTTCATCCCCCTCCTCTTCCAAAGCCATCCAGATGCACCCCAAGGTTCCTCCTTCAGCTCCATTCCTGCTCTCTGCCCTTCAGCTTTCCTCCTCTTCTTCACATCTTTCCATTAAATCATTCCTTCTTTCCCCCTCCTCATCAATCTCTTTCCTCCCTTGGAACCTGAATTTCCTCCCTTCCTGCTGCAAAGGCATGCACAAATCCAAGACATCTCCTGTCAGCCCTTCCCTTGATCCAAACCCCTGCCAAGGTGCTGCAAATTTAGAAGGATTCTGCCTTATTTCCAAGCTCAAATATGCTCTGAACAGCAAAACCCTGCAGGCAGAGAGCTGTGGCACAGCTAAAGCTTCTCCACAAAACTCTTCCCAACTCATTTTTCCAAGCTTTAAACCTTAAATTGAGATGGGTTTTCAGCTAGAAATGCTGAACCCCAAAATCACCTTTCAGAGTGTCAAATATTTGTTGTAGAGAGACCAAGAATGTGAGTTTAAAAAGACAGAAAAAGAGGAAAAAAACTCCAACAACTGTTTTGCTCATTAAAGGAACAGTTTCCCCTTCCTGCACTAACCTGCCCTTGGAAAAAGATGAGGCATTTCACCAAAAATTCCATTAGCAGCCTGTTTATCTCCTCAGAACCTTCCAGTTGTTCTGCAGCTGTGTTGATTTTAGGGCCAGGACAAGAAGATTTTAGAATCAGAACAGTTTAGAGGCAGCATTGCCTGTGAGGTACCAGGCACAGGGACAGAAGGAAAGGGCAACTGTAAGGAGAAAAGTGGGAATATTGACCTGCCAGGCGAGGGGATCCCATTTTGGAAATTGCTGAATGTCAGGAAAGCAGCAGTTTAAGTTTTAGGAGTGTTGCTCCCCTGTGCAGGGACAATGGAGGTGACACAGCCAAGCTCCTGCCACTTCCATGGAATCCCAGAATCACTGAGGCTGGAAAAGACCCCCAGGATCATCAAGTCCAACCACTGAGCTTGTCAGCAGCCCAGAGCACTGAGTGCCACTTCCAGTTGTTCCATGAACACCTCCAGGGATGCGCACTGCAAACCTCCCTGGGCAGCCCCTGCCAATCCCTGACCTCCCCTTCCATGGGGAAATTCCTGCTGATGCCCACCCTGAGCCTCCCCTGGCCCAGCCTGAGGCCGTTCCCTCTCCTNCTCAGCAGTGCCAAGAACAGAGGGACAATCACTGCCCTGGGCCTGCTGGGCACTGTTCCTGATCCAAGCCAGGGGCCTTTGGCCTCTTTCCCCCCTGGGCACACCCGGGCTCATGTCCACCTTAACACAAGATGCCAAGTTTCTTCCACGAAACCAGAAAATCGGTCAAAAATCACATTTTTCAAAATTAGATGAAATCCCTCCCTGTGAGGGTGGGGAGGCCCTGGCACAGGGTGCCCAGAGCAGCTGTGGCTGCCCCATCTCTGGCAGTGTCCCAGGCCAGGTTGGACAGGGCTTGGAGCAACCTGGGATAGTGGAAGGTGTCCCTGCCATGGCAGGGGGTGGAACGAGATCTCTAAGGTCCCTTCCAACCCTAAACACTCCAGGATTAAATTCACCAAGGCACAAAACAAGGAATGTGGGGTTTTCCCCAGTGCTCCACAGAGGGAAGACAACCAGCACCACACCCCCCTTGTGAGCCCAGCCCAGTGTCACCCAGCCAGACCAGTGTCAGACAGGACCTTCCCACCCAGTCCCGCCCCACTCCAGCCCCTTCTGGACCATCCTGGGAGCTGGGACGAGCCCAGGAGCTGGTGATGGTTCCTTACTAGGATGCAGAATCGTTCAGCTGGTATTCCCTGGATCTGCTGAAGCAGGCCTGCACTCCAGGGTCTCTCCAGAGCCGTTTGATGACTCCAGCCAGCTCAGCCGTCATCATCCCCTCCTCCGCGCTCCCTGCCAGCACGAACAGCTGCCGGGCATCGTCCTGCAGGACACGGAACACATCACTTGGCATGTCCATCCACGGGCACCTTCCCCTCCAACAGCAAGCTTCAACCATCTCGGGATCTAATTAATCACTGCTCTAATTAATCACAGTCCAGTCCATCCAGTTTTCTCCCAAAAGTCACGGAGTTGTTTGCCTCCTACAGCCAGAAAGAGAATTTCTGGGGAAGAAGCTCCAGTCTGTGGGGTGAGATGCCCTGATCAGGGATGGCCACGGTGCTTCCATGGGGATCACAGCTCCAAAGGCACCGTTGCCATCAAAACCATGGGATTTCAGTAATTTGGTGCAATGTTTCAGAGAAAAGGTGGGAATGCTGATGTGCTACTACAGACCAATGAACCGACCTGGAAGTTTTACCTGGAAAACCTCTGTTGGTGTAGCACAGCACACGGAAAAGGGGAAAAAAGTGAGCTCTGAGAGATGATGGGATCAAAGCTTTGAGGATTTGCCTTTGGCTGCTAGAGCTGCCGGAAGTGAGGGAGACTGATTCCTTAATAAAACATTTCATCAGGAGATGGGATGGACTGGTCGGGATCTGAGCATGAAAAATCCCCCTCAGAAGCCAGAGCAGGACCTGGCTCTTGTCCAAGTTATCCAGTGGATTAGGACAGGGAGCCTCATGCTGCCCTATAGCCCCCTCTGCTTTTATTCCTACCCTGATCAGACCTGTCAGGTCCTTCTGGGAGCTGTGAGAGACCTTCCACTACCCCAGGATTCTCCTCCCAACACCGGCTCCTCTCCCCTGAGCCCCAAACCCCCTTGGGCATGTGCCAAGCTCAGGGTGCTGATCCCAAATCCCCTTTATCGAGGTGTTAACAGCCAAAACGCGGAGGGATCCAGTTCTGGATCTCCGTAGGTCACTCCATGCTTTGATACATTTGGTTATCCTTGGCCTTTTCCTGGGAAAGCATGACAAGGTTTTTGCCCTCCAGGGTGGCAAAAATTCATGGCACTCAGCTCTTGTGAAGCCACCTCAGCATAGGCAAGAAACTGAGAAAGGACTCGGATGCAGCACCTTCCCCATTCCAGCTCCAAGATCCCAACTTGGCTTCCACAAGCACCAGGAAAGGTGGAAGAGAGCTCCAGGAGGATTTGGAGCAGCAGCTGAACAGCAGCTTGGGTGAATATGTGACAGCAGATGTGCCCTTTGGCCAGGACTTGGAATCATAAATCCAAAATAAATACCATAAATTCAAACTGTCCAGGGCTGGATCAACTGTCACAGTGCAGCCCTGTGCTGACACAGTTCCCTTCTCCTGCACATTTCCAGGAGTCCCTAGTTCCCACTCTGTGCCTTTCCCACCCCCACGAGGATCAAGGCTTCCTGACTTCCAGCTCAAAGTGCTGGACATGAATGCAAGAAGCAGGCCAGGGAATGAGCAGAGCTAGAGGGGGAGGGGAAAAGCAGAGCCTCTAACCTCAAAAAATTTCAAACTCAAAATTTCCAAAAATTCAAATAATTTAGAGAAATATTTTAGGATTTTTTTTTTAAATTTTTTGAGCATTCAAACTAACAAAGGTTCTTACCCAGAACCTCAGTAAAATACTGATGGTTTGTACTGACAATACACTAAAGTTATGACAGTTTTTTTTCCCTTTATCTTGTAACAAACGTATTCTGCCCTGGACTGAAATTCCAGGATTCATTAGCACAGTTCAGACGAAGGAAATAAATGGAATACTCACTGCTCTGGCAACTTCCCCAAAGTCTATCTTTAGCCTCCCCATGGCTCTGATGATGGCGATGATGGATTGGATGGTGTTGCTGTACACAACCACTTTATACTGTTTGCATTCCTCCTCTGAGTAGCCATCCTCATGGATAATCCTGGAAGGAAACCAGGTTATTATTCCCAAGCCAAACCAGAAGGGCACCACACATTTCTTACCCCATCTCACACCAAAAGGCTCCAGCCTGCACTCACTTACTTCATCTGCTTCACGATGGTGCTCTTCCCAGACTCTCCAGCACCTGAAAAGCACAAAAAACATCCAATTAAGCACATGAAACTGAAAGGAAAAGTGGGATGTGCTTTTTCCAGTCCCCATAGAGAAGTTGATGGGGCCTGGAGTAGGACATTCCTTGTGCACTGCTGCAGGCAGTAGAGCACCACTGTACTGTCCTGGCACATCCATCCCGGATTTTATTCACAGAGGCCAACAGTCACCATAAGTTCATCTGCTAAAAACCCCTGGAATTTCTCAATTTCCAGAGGTCAACAAAGGCAGCCAAGTCGGAGGCAGGTCTGAAGAAATGGGATGAGGATTTATCCAACAGAGCAGCTCCCATCCCTCACTCCAGGCCAAGACAGCCAAAGTGCATCAGCACCCTCAGCAGCTCCCACCGTTACTGAGCTGGACAGGAAAGGCCTTGAACAACCAGGAGGGAAGTGACCCTCTGGCACGGGATGATTTCCAGGTGAAATCCCAGAGCTGCAGGCATGTCTGCATCCCAACAGCCTTCCCTCAAGGAATGTCAACAATAGCTGGCTTCCAAACCTCTGCAGAGCTGGGGGGGGCAGTTATCTCTGGGGGGGTCAGTTATCCCTAGAGGGGGGCCAGTTACCCCTAGAGGGGGGCCAGTTACCCCTAGAGGGGGGCCAGTTACCCCTTGAAGAATAACTGTATCCTTGAAGGAGGGTCAGTTATTCCTGACTGCAAAACCCCAGCAAGTTCCCTGTTTTCCCCAGCTTTTTGTCCCAGATCCCAGAGCACTCCCACACCAAGTCCCTCCCGTATGGCTCAGGGCAGTGGATGAGCTGAGGGATTCCAAACCCTCAGTTATCCTGGTTTGTGGAGCCAAGCAGAGCTGCCCACACGCCTGTGCCAGCCGGGAGCGTGCCACAGGCAGGCACGGTGTTCCTGAAGTCAGCAGAACTCCAGGACTTCACCTCGTGTGGCAGCAGGAGCTCAGCACCACGGAGCTGGCTCTGCCACTGCCTGAGGGCTCCTCGGCCTCAGGACTCCCCGAGCTGCACAGCTGGGCTGGCTGCAGGCAAGGAATGATGCTGGACCTGCTCGGATTCGGACAGATGACTCAGGCGAGCCCGCATGGAATAAAACACCCGTAGAATTCCAGACTGGTTTGGGTTGGGAGAGACCTTAAATCCCATCCTGTTCCACCCCCTGCTACAGGCAGGGACACCTTCCTCTATCCCAGGTTGCTCCAAGCCTCGTCCCACCTGGCCCTGAATGCTTCCAGGGCTGGGGCAGCCACAGCTGCTCTGGGAACCCTGTGCCAGGGCCTCCCCACCCTCCCAGGGCAGAATTCCTTCCCAATATCCCATCTGACCCCACACTTGTCACTGGGAAGCCATTCCCCTTTGTCCTGTCACTCCAGGCCCTCGTCCAAAGTTCCTCTTCAGCTCTCTTGAAGCCCGTTTAGATCTCAGGTCTCCCTGGATTCTTCCCTTCTCCAGACTGAACATTCCCAACTCTCTCAGAGCAGCTCAGTGTTTGTGGTCAGGTGTGAAAACATTCACACTCCGTGGACTCAGCACTTCCACCCTGGGAGGACACAAATCCTCATTTTTATTTCCCACAGCCACCCTCCACATTCCCAGGATCCAAGTGCTGTGATTTCAAATCCCCAGTGTCCCCAGACAGCCCCAAATCCAGCCTGAGAAGGAACTTCTGACACGACCTCTCTGGTTTTGCCTTCTCAGCATCACATTCACTGTTGTTTCCTCCTTAGATTATCCCAAAATAATCTCCCGCCGCAGCCAGGCTGCTCTACCTGTCACCAACCCCATCAGATCCAGCCCTGCCAATACATCACTAATTCCAAACAGATTCCTTTAACCCCTTCCCTTCCCCCCTCAACCCCAAACACTGCTGGGCAGAGCAGGAATTCCCCTCTCCAAGGTTACTCACACCTTACTTCAAAAGGATGAGCAGAGGGAGAAAGTAGGAACCCACATTGTCCAAACTGTCTCCTCACCAACACACAACCCCAAACTGGCTCCTTGGCCATGGCCAAGCAGAGAGTTGTTATTCCTAAAGAAGTTTTTCCTGTTGTTCCAGGTTCTCTCTCTAAGGCAAGAGCCACCCAGACAAGGCACCTCATTAGCACTCACTGGAAAACATCTCCCCTCCAGCTCTCCAGCTCTGGAATGGAAGGCTGGAGCTCCTGCTGGGATGACCCAGGAGATGGGCAATGCCAGGGAAAAAAACGGATTGACACTGCCCATGTCTAGTCTGACACAGAGGAACAGCTTCCCACTGACAAAAGGAGGATTAGATGGGAAAATTGAGAAGAAATTCCGTGAGGGTGGTGAGACCCTGGCACAGGTTTCCCAGAGAAGCCGTGGCTGCCCCATCCCTGGAAGCAACCTGGTTTAATGGAAGGTGTCTCTGTCCATGGCAGGGGGTGAGATGAGCTTTAAGGTCGCTTCCCACCCAAACAATCCTGGGATTCCATGATTCTGGAGCCCTTCTACTCTGGAGCCAGGCTGGGAGAGCTGGTGGCGCCCAGCCTGGAGAAGAGGAGGCTCCGGGGAGACCCCAGATCCCCTTCCAGTGCCTAAAGGGGCTCCAGGAGAGCTGGAGGGGGACTTGGGACAAGGGATGGAGGGACAGGACACAGGGAATGGCTTCCACTGCCAGAGGGCAGGGATGGATGGGATATTGGGAAGGAATCCTTCCCTGTGAGGGTGGGGAGGCCCTGGCACAGGGTGCCCAGAGCAGCTGTGGCTGCCCCAGCCCTGGCAGTGTCCAAGGCCAGGCTGGATGGGGCTTGGAGCAGCCTGGGACAGTGGAAGGGGTCCCTGCCCATGGCAAGGAGGGTGGAATGGGATGACTGGAAGGTTCTCTCACTCCACTCCAGCCAATTATCCCCCATTTTACTCTTCCTTTCTGGACCTAATTTCAACATCTCTGGGTCTCACTTCTGCCCTTTGATGCTTCTCTAAACACTTGCAGATGTTCACACCAGACAAGCTGCCACTCCCCTTTTTCCAACCCACTGGAAAGGGTTTGCATGAAGAGATCCATATTGCACCAACAGCTTTTACCCTGCACCCTTCATTCCCAGCTCTGGGGGCTCTCATGTGAGGTGTTTACACCCAGTGTGGCCGAATCCTTCAGGAGGGGAATAAAAAATGGGAATTTAAATGCTACTGAAACACTGCTTCAACCTACAGCAAACTGATGCTCCACACTAGAAATTCACATCCAGAGTGGACAGAGTTACACTGGAATTCTTACAGATTCCTCAGGCAAAGCCTCTGACTCTGGGATCTTAGGCAGGGACCAGATGGAGAGCCAGGAAGACCTCGAAGATCATGGGATGTGAGAGTGGATTCAAACCCATGGAAATCTGGGTGTTCCTGGGACATTCCCGCCTGTCGAAGGAAAAGCAAACCTTTGTCTCCTGCTCCCATCACACGGCCAGACTGGGATCACATCCTGCCTCACGAAACCAGGGCTGACCTCAGCGGGAATGGCGTAACCCCATGGAAAAACTGCTTCAGAAGCCTTGACTTCTCCTTCCCCAAAATAGCAGCAAGGAACCTCTTCATCCCACCCTGGACACAAAGAGCAGCTCATCCATTACAGGGATTGTCCCAGTCCATGGACACAGTGGGAAGAATTCCAAGATGCCCCTGTCCTCGACACATCCTTCCACAAGGGTTCACTTATTCCCTCTAGAAACCAGATGGAGCTGGGAGGCATTCCAGCTCCTGAAAACCCCCACACCTCACCCAGTGCATCCCAGTAACACCCCAGACCACCCAGTAACATCCCAATAACATCCCAAACCATCCCAGTAACAGCCCAAGTGCTTAGGGAAAAGCTCAGCAGGTAAGTGCTGGAATTCCATCCCCAGGGGTGGCAATCCCTGGACAAGCTCCTACAGCCAGAGCCCTTCTCCCTCCGGAGCAGGAGGGAATTGGAGCAGCTTTCCAGCTCTATCAGCGTTGGCCCTGGGAAAGCAAAGGGTACAAAGGGGGGAAATTATCACCCAACCACTTCCCCCAAGGAAGCTGGAGGATTTCCTGGAGCAGGAGATGGAAGCCAAGCAACTTGGCATGGCCACGCACTGGAGATTACAGGGAAGAGAGCAACAAAACACAGCTTGGACTGGGAATTCCAAGGGAGGAATTCCACACAATCCCAGATTTCTGCTTTAAAAATTCTCCAAGGAGGTAGGTCAGACTCCCTACACCTTCCAGACACGAGCATTCAGTTTCCTGCTCCAGAAGGTCCTAAAAATCCTATTTTCAGTGCTTTTTTCCCCTGAAGTTGCATCAAAACTGCATTAAACTGTACTTCAGGAAAGAAGTTCAATATACACAATTAAGGGGAAAAGCCCTGGAACATCTGCAAGTTTCTGAAGAGAAACCAGGTCACTGCTGAAACAAATCCTTCCAGGGAGGGAGCAGGGATGCACCCGGAAAATCCATTAAAGTACAAGTGAGGAGGATAAAACTGAAGGTCCTGACATGGGTGTGTGGCTTGGACCTCCAGCAACAGTCAGCTCAGAAACTCTGCAGGGATTTGGCAGGAACACCACGAGCCCATTCCTGAGGTGCTGCAACCCTTGGTGAGCTCCCAAATCCAGGGGTATTTCCCAGCAATTCCAACATGCCCCATTAAACAGCTCAGGAATAACCCCAGGTGCTCACGTGAAGCTCCAGGGGTGAGTTACAGACCTGGGAGTGTGACAGGACCCTCCACATGAGGAGCAGGTTGGAAGCAATGCTGGATCATCTGGCTGTGGTTACAGCTCCCAAATCCCAAATGATCCAGCTCCCAATCCCAAATGGAACCAGCTCCCCTCAGACAGGCTGAAAGGGGCCAAAACAACAGCGTGACCAAGCCGGGAGGAATCCAGGTCCAAAAATATCCAGTGGTTTTAGAGCCACTAGAAGCGTGGAGCAGGAGCTGTTCAAATCACCTTAAATCCCGATGGGTATCTCCCTGATAAAGAGATGTTTCCTTTATTTGACACCTATCCCACTTCCCAGCCCACAAGGAACACGGACACCTCCCCCTACCCACCAACACCCTCCGTAGTTTTCCAGTGCACTGCATTCCTGAATTGTATTCCATGTGGAGTATCTCCCCAACAGCCTCTGGCTGGACCTGTGCAGCCACAGCTGGGGAAAGCTGAACTATCAAATCCTCATCCTCCACCCTCACTGTGTGGAACGCATATCCCAACATCCTGACCTTCCTGGAGCTGCCATCCCTGACAACACAGATCCCATATTCCCTTGTCGAGGTTCTTCATTTCAATGGACACCTGGAAAACTCTTGGATACCACAGAATCAAATGCAGCAAGAGAACTGTACTGGGAATCAGGAGAGAGAGGGGAAAACTCTGGAGAAAGGAGCAGTAGTGTTGCACCACCAGGCTTGAAAAATCCAGCTATTGTTGGAAAAGTCAACAGGAACCAGGAGAGATTAGGCTGACACTTCTAATTCCACAAGAATGATGGGAAAAACAATATATTCAAATAAAACATGGCACATGGGCTGGCTCCAGCCTCACTGCAGAGGGAACAGGAGCCAATGGCACAGGATAAACCACGTGAGGCTGCCACTGCCTCCTGAGGAAATAAAAATGGAAGCTTGGGTAAGGAATGGCACACTGGAAACAGAAGCAACACTAGCCCCGGGATCACTTCAGTGAAATTCCAAGCACTGCTAGAGCACATGGGCTGAAGCTGACATGGCTTTTCCCAAAAAAAAGGTACCTGGAAGACGCACAGGAAGAGCAGCAGCCCCAATGGACGAGTCAGAACCATAGAAGGAATCCTGGAATGGTTTGGGTTGAAAAGGACCTTAAAGCCCATCCCATTCCACCCCCTGCCATGGGCAGGGACACCTTCCACTGTCCCAGGCTGCTCCACGCCCCGTCCAGCCTGGCCTTGGACACTGCCAGAGATCCAGGGGCAGCCACAGCTTCCCTGGGCACCCTGTGCCAGGGCCTCCCCACCCTCACAGGGAAGGATTCCTTCCCAATATCCCATCTAACCCTGCCCTCTGGCAGTGGGAAGCCATTCCCTCTCATCCTGGCACTTCAGGTCCTTGTCCCAAGCCCGTCTCCAGCTCTTGGAGCCCCTTTAGGCCCTGGAAGGGGCTCTAAGATCTCCCTGGAGCCTTCTCCAGGCTGAGCATTCCCAGCTCTCCCAGCCTGGCTCCAGAAGGGGTTTTCCTTTTTGCCTTGAAACTACTGGAGCCTCAATCCTGTTTTAATTAAAGGCTTTGACCATGTAATGATTACTTTAAAGCTTAGAAACATCCCATGAGCATTCGGAAGGCTGAAATATGTCCAGGAATTCCGCACCATTCCTGGGAAACATCAGGCTGGAGGAACCTGCGCCTGTACCCTACACCCAGACCTGAGTGACCACTGATGATTCTGAGAAATTCCTTAAGGAGTTGCTGAAATAGCCACAAACCAGCAGCAAACACCCCTCTGCTGCAGCCCTGAAAGTGTTTCAGGCCAGGCTGGACAGGGCTTGGAGCAACTGTGGAAGGTGCCTGTGTCCATGGGAGGAAATGGAACGGGATAAGCTTTAAAATCCCTCCCAGCCCAAATCATCCCGGGATTCTATAAGCACAGATCCAGCCCAGACCTCAGATGGGAATTTGTTTTTCCAGCTCTTTGATCTCCCCCAGGAGTGTTTTGAAGGAATTATGGCTGTTGTCGAGCAGCGTGGCTGGAGACTCCCATGGAGAGGCCTCGTGTGGCTCTTGGCTGAACATCAAACCACCATCCCCGGCCTCCTGGGCACCCCCTGATCCCCACAGCTCCTCATCCCCACTCCCAGGGGATTACAGAGCCATGGAATGGTTTGGGTTGGGAGAGGCTGTAAAGCTCTTCCCATCCACCCCCTGCCATGGGCAGAGACACCTTCCACTATCCCAGGTTGCTCCATGCCCTGTCCAACCTAACCTAACACCTCTAGGGATGGAGACCTTAGAGCCCCTTCCAGAGCCTAAAAGGGCTCCAGGAGAGCTGGAGAGGGACTTGGGACAAGGGTTGGAGTGACAGGACAAGGGGGAATGGCTTCCCACTGCCAGAGGGCAGGGTTAGATGGGATACAGAGGAGAAATCCTTCCTTGTGAGGGTGGGGAGGCCCTGGCACAGGGTGCCCAGAGCAGCTGTGGCTGTCTCATCCCTGGAAGTGTCCAAGGCCAGGCTGGACAGGGCTTGGAGCAGCCTGGGATAGTGGAAGGTGTCCCTGCCCAAGGAATGAGATGAGCCTTAAGGTCCCCTCCAACTCAATCCATTCCAGGATTTCATGATAAATGGATATGCTGCGAGAGATGGGATAAAAAGGCCGGGTCTGGTGTCTTTGGATCCAAGTCTGGGTGGTGACAGCAGAGAATCAGCCAAGCAAGGCCTGGTAAATGGGACTTAGATGACAAAGCAACAGATAACTCTGAAAGAGAGGGAACAGTGGGAAGAGCCAGGCTTGGAAAAGATATTCCTTAGATTTCCTGATTATCAAGTGTCATCTTGTGCTGGGCCCGTTTTTAAAAGTCAAACATCCAGTGAATTTCCTGCAGGGACAACAACCCTGAGCTGCTCCGAGCACGTGGCCGGGCTCTCCTTGCCGGGCAGCTCCTGCTGAGTGACAAGCTCATTCCCCAAACACCGGGAGCCTGTGGGGGACGGAGCTCCAGGAGGCCAACCCCGTGCGCCAGCACTCCCAGTGTTTGTTTCTAAAGCTGACCCAGGCAGTACCACCCCGGTAACCGGAGAAGGTTAAAGGAGGCGCTGAAGTGACCAAACACCAACTGGGAAAACATGAAACAAGAGCCAGGCATCGGATCCCCAGGAACAAAGGAGACAGCACAGGGATCACCACAAAGAGCGTGCTGGAAAAATAATCAGCATCTGTCCCTCATTTCAGCTCCAAACCCCACTTAAGTTATTAAAAGACCATTTTTCAATCCCACTTCTGCAGGGAACAAGTGCCTGCTGCATCCCAGGAGGAGCGGGCACAGCTCTGCTCACTCCAAACTTCCAAAAGATTAGATCCACGATCTAATTTAAAAATTCCTCTTTACAGCTCCCTCTGCTCTTCCGAGAAAAGTTACTTCAGTGCTCTGCCTCAGAATGGAATGAAACTTGAACCAGATCCAGAGGGCTCTTGGAGGATAGATGGAATGGCAATTCTTCAACCAAGCTGTCTGCTGGAAGCTGTCCATCCCCAAATCCCAGTGCTGGGCATGCATGGACACTCACCCACGTGTCCTGACACGAGCACGTGATGAACACACAACGCAGGGGACAGAAGAGTTCCCATCCCACAGCTGGAAAATGGCATTGTGCACAAAAGAGGGCATTTGGTGGAACAAAATCTCTTCTCCAGGAGATTAAACAAATCATGGCTGATTTCTGAAAAACTCGAGGAGTTCTCTGGAGAATGATGGTTCTGGAGATAAGGAGCATTTTGCCTGCCCTGCACCTGGTTTTGGTGGCAAAAGGGCAGAACAGAAAATCAAGGGGAAGGTGCACAGAGACCCAGTGGAAAGGTGGGAAAACATGGGTGGAAGCTGCAGCTCCAACACCTGAGGACAGGGAAATTCCAGCCTCTGGTGCAGCTGTGGAAAGACCTCCACAGAGCTCAAAGCCCACAGAAGAGCTGTGTCTTCAAAGAGATCTGATCTGCTATCAAATTAATTACAATCATGGAATCATGGAATTGTTAAGGCTGGAAAAGCCTTCTGAGATCAACCATATCCCAGCACTGCCGTGTCCACCCCTAATCCATGTCCCAAGTGCCACATCCACATGTTTTTTTTGAACATTTCCAGAGGTAGAGACTCCACCACTGCCCTGGGCAGTCCGTGCCAGGGCTGGACAACCTTTGCCATGAAGAAATTTTCCCTGATACCCAACCTAAACCTTCCCTGGTGCAATCTGGCCTGAGCCAGGTCCTTGAACTGTGTGAGGAGAATCTTCCCATGGCCACGAGTCACCAGGAACCTCCAGGAGACCCAGATACCCACAGGATCAGAGCAACAACAGCTCCCTGCAGCTTCCCCAGCAGCATTCCTGCAGCAGATCCCACAAGGAAGGACACCTGGAGCAGCAGCCACTGCTGGGACAACATCTGGAGACCAACACCCCATCACAGAGCTTCCAATCACCATTCTGAGGGCATTCAGCAGCTCCAGAGCTGAGGAGCAGCCAGGTCCAACCCCCAGATGGACCCTCTGGAACAGGGATCCAAAGCACAGCTGCTGTGCTCCCAGAAAAGCCACTTCAATTAACGATATCGTTAACTGCAGCACCAGCTCGGCCTGGATTTGCATCCCCAGAAAACACTTCCCTACCTTAAACCAGAACACAACCAAAACAGTGCTGAGGGAGCTTTGGGGAATTCAGGAAAGAAAAAAGCTTGGAAAAATAAGTGTCGGGAAAAACTCGAGGGCTCCTGGAGCAGTGGAGGAGGGTGAATTATGCAAATTAAAGTTATTTTAAAACAAACTTATGCTTTTAATTGTTTTTGCATTAATTAGCAGCACCACTTCAACATAATTACACTGAGTATCCAAAGCCAGGGAAGCTGTCCAGGCTGAAAAACAGGGTGTTTGGGGCAAAAACAGTCCAATGTTGGTTCATCCACTGAGCCAGAGCAACAAAAATGCCATTTACACAGGGATTTGGGAATGGGACAACTCTGGAATCCAGCTTTACCACCTGGGGTCACACAAACCCCTGAGATACGGCCCAGAACGACAAGCCAGACCTTGGAAAAGGCACTGGAAGTGGAGCGAAGGATCTGGGTTAGCTCCTAACCCAAGCAGGAAGAGCTCCTGCACCCTCCTCCATTTGGCTGCTCATCCCAGCTGGAAAAATCTGCCAGGTTTCCCCAGCAGCAGAGCCCTGGAGGGATGTGCCTGCCGAGGAGCCTCTTCCTGGGGGCAAACAGGAGGAGAGAAATGGGAGTGAGGGCTCCTGGGCCATTCCCAGCTTGTTCCCAGCCTCCCGAGCCATTCCCAGCCTCCCAGGAGCTTCAGCTGCTGTTCCAGAGAGCGAACCCATGGCTGCCATCACTCCAACCACGCCAGTGCCAATGCCAGCAGAGCTGCCAGTGGCATGCCACCATGGAACAACAATTACATCCCACAGGGCTGTAACAACCAGGGTCAGTCATGATTCCGTACTCAGGTTTCATTTGTTTTATAAAATATCCCCCAAACTTGGAATTGCTCCACAATCCTCAGAGTTGTGAAAGGGAAGCACAACAGAAGGACTTGAAATCCCTGTGGAGAAGCTGCCAGGAACAGCTCCAGGATTAACATTACCCCAGCAATCCTGCAGTTATCTCGGTGCTGGGGCCACTTCTTGCAGCATCCGAACCCTCTCCCATGTGGAAGGTGCTGAAAAAATCAAGTCAAAGCTCCCAGGAGAAGGGAACACAACTGGAATTCTCTCTCCTTCCTCCACTGCTCAAGAGAAGGGTTATGGAGGAGAGAAAGGAAAACACACCCAAAGCCTGATTTGGGGATTTCCGACTTCCTGTCCTCTCCCAAATCTCCTGATTTTTTGGGTATTTCACGTCCTTTCCTCTCCTCTCCTAAGATCTTCCAAGTCTGGCTGTATTTGCCTTCCTCTTCTCTTCCCAAATCTCCTGATTTCAGGTGTATTTTACTTCTTTTCCCTCTCTTCTCCTGAATCTCCCAAATTTAGCTGTATTTGCTTTCCTCTCTTCTACCAAATCTCCCGATTTGGGGTATATTTGCCTCACACTTGCTCTCCTCTCCCAGATCTTCTCATTTTGGCTGTATTTTACTTCCTCTTTTTTCCCCAAATCTCCCAATTTTCAGTGTCCTTACCTTCCTCTCTCTCTTCTCTTCCTAAACCTCCTGATTTCAGATGTATTTTACTGCCTCCTCTTCTCCTCTCCCACATCCCTCCTGATTTTCATGTGTATTTGATTCCTCTCCCAAATCTCCTGATTTGGGCTGTATTTCACTTCTCCTCTCCCAAATTTCACTGTACTCGCCTTCTTCTCCCTCTCCTCTCCCAGCCCTCCAGATTCTGGGCCCATCCCTGCCTCCCCAGCCCCCTCACAGCCCAGCTGGGAAGGATCCAGCTCCCTCTCCACAGGCACAGCCCTTTCCTCGCTCCTCACAACTCCGTGGATCTCAAACTGGGGCAGCTCTTTTGTGGCCTCCAAACTTCAGGAAAAACCCATTCTTTTTTCACCAATCCTCTCTGAGAGGGGCAGAAACCACTCAGGGAATGACACAAGACCCTGCAGATCCAGACAATTTTATATGGGATAAAAAACCCTTCCTCAGACAACGGAAAAATCCTCATGGACTTTTCCATCGGCTTCTAGTGCCTCATGGAAAGGACGATCCCACTGCAGATAATTTCTCCTGGGAATTCCCTGTTCTGCTTCACCTGCACATCAAGAACGATGTGTATGGGGAGATTCCAGAGTTCCCTGGTATTCCCAGGAATCACCACACTCAGTTTTAAAACCAGGAAATAGCCGAGAGAGATTTGCAAGTGACAACCAGGTGCCAACCCGACCTGGGACCAGGCAGATCCAGAGGTAGGTCCAGATCAACATTCCAATTACTCCTAAAAAGCTCCTCACCTGAAGACACACCAAGAAATGTAGGAATTTTCCTGCCATCCAAAGCCAACAGCGACCCAAAATCAGCTGCTGCTCCGAGTTCTAAAGCCTCACCCGGTTTTTAACACATTCTAACTGATTATTGTACCATTTTTGGCATACTCCCCCCATTCCATGTTTGCTGGTAAGACCAATCTCGTCCTCGAAGCCTTCGGTGCTTTGGAAAAAAGTCATACGAAAACATGAGGAAGGAATTATTCCAGGGAATGTGCGAGTGCTGCTTATTAACACCGAAACAAACACCTGGAGAACAAAGGACTCTGCTGACACACAGCCAAGAGCTTTTCCACGGACACACCAAGTACAAAGCTCGGAGCAGCTCCGGCAGGGAGCGAAGAAAACGGGCTAAATGGGAAAGAAAAAGGATTCCTGGAGCAGGATGGTTCCTTAACACATCCTGCTCTAACAGGACCCACTCAGAGCTGCTGTTCGGATCCTCACAGACTCCATCTGCCTCCTCCCAGACAGAAAAATCAGGATAACCAAAAATATACACCCAGACCTTGAAAAGAGAGACCAGCATGAGCAGATGGTTCATCAGCCCCGAGTGGTGCTTATAAAATGTGAGGATTTGAACAGAATTCCACCACCCAAACTGGTTTGGGTTGGAAGCTCATCCCAGTCCATCCCCTGCCATGGGCAGGGACACCTCCCACTATCCCAGGTTGCTCCAAGCCCTGTCCAACCTGGCCTTGGGCACTTCCAGGGATCCAGGGGCAGCCACAGCTTCTCTGGGCACCCTGTGCCAGGGCCTCCCCCCCCTCACAAGGAGGGATTTCTCCCCAGTACCCAATTTCTTCCCAGTGTCTCAATCTGCTCCCCCAGGTTTCAAGGAGGGCGGTTTGTGCCTCCTCTGAGCTATCATCATCACTTCCAAGAACTCCAAAACACAGATCAAACCCAGCAAAACTCCACTAAAGGGAATCTGCCGCCCTTCCTAAAGGGAAATCCTCCATCCTGCTCTTCCCAGATGCTGAGAAAAAGCCAAAAGGCAGAGAATTGACACCTCCTGTTCCCATGCGCTGAATCCCCCCAGGATCTCCCACCTCCGCCGGTCCCAAACGCACGGACACCCGGAGCCGTTTTCCCCCCACTCCCTGACCGGGAATTTAATTCCAGCCCCAGCATTCCCTCCCTTCCCGGCCCGGACCCGCGGGATGAGACCTGCCTCTCCCAGCCCTGGCCCAATCGCACCGGGGAGGGACCGCCCTCCCCGCGAGCAGCCAGGAGGGAGCACGGGGAAATTCCAGCGGGACACGGAGGAGACATTCCATCGGCAAAATCCCGAGAGCCGCATCCCAGGACAGCTCAGAACACCCTCGCCCCCCACAAGGATGGGATAAGCCATGGCCTCCCCCTCGGAAGGGGACCAGGGGTCCCTCAGGACATTCCTCTGCCCCCGAGGATCCCCTGGGACACTCCTCAGCCCTCCAGGGATCCCTCGGGAACCACCTCGGCCCTCCAGGCATCCCCTGGGACACTCCTCAGCCCTCCAGGGATTCCTCGCGATCCCTCGCGATCCTCTTCAGCCCCTCCAGGGACCCCCACTTCTCCATTCCCAAACTCCTTCCTGGGGGCGCAGGCCCCTCTTAGCCCCCCAGAATCCCTCCTGAGACCGGAACCCCCCATTCCCCTCTGC